>JABFAK010000269.1:0-102614 GCA_013266265.1 Fusarium sp. NRRL 66182
TCCCTTTTGCATCATACATCACCCTTAGCCCAACCCCTCTGACGCATCCTTGAGCTTGCTGGGTTTAGCGCTCTTCATTTGGTGCATAATCCGAAAACTACTTATGCATCAAATCGGGAATCTTTCTAGAACGAGAATAGAAGGTAGCGGGTCGCTGAAGTTCATCATGATCAGCAAAATAGTTGATGACTGTGCGAACTCAGTATATCACCTCTTCTCAGTTAAGCACATTATAGCCAGCAATGTACCAGCATTGTCTCCATCTCCTCATCACGATGTAAGAGTCTTACTCAGAACAATGTCCCAAAAATGCCCCTCCCTCCCTAACTTGTGCCTTATATAGTCCCTCACCGTCGTCGTTGTTGCAGGTCGTTGACAAGCCCCTCCAGCTCAGTCACTTTGTTATCCACTGATCTGTACATCCCGATAAACTCCTTGATCGATCCAATGAGGCTTGAAAGACCATGGCCCCCCGCCTGCACTGCGAATCGTTGGTGGGCTACGTCTGTGAGACACAGGTAGCCCAGCAATACAGAAAGATAGCCAAATGCCACACCGAGCTTGGACTTTTCTACCGAGTCCGCCTAGATGACCAGTGTTAGCTTCAAAAATAGTCATAGCAAGCGGTTCGCCTCACCTCTATCATCAAGGCCTGGTTCTGCAAGTACACTGTCACCAGGCCATCCAGCTGCTCGCCGATAATGTTCTCTCTGGCGAGCGTGCAGTGCTCCAGAATGTTGATGGCCATGCCGAGTACTAGGAGTAGTCCATCATAAGTTTCCTCCTTTAGACGTCGGTTGCTCAAAGCGTCTAGAGCCGAGTTGAATCCCGAGAGAATACACTTTGACAGACTTGACAGTAGAATTTTATCGCTAAAGGCTGCCGCTCCCTGTGTTGTGTTGGACATGTTGATTGAAAGTTTTAGCGTCACCGTCTCAACGTCGCCAGGTTTTTCAGGCCATTGTTGTAGACTGTTCTCGAGCAGACGGGCCACCTGGGATGTCTGCCGTGAAACCCATGAAATCTTGTTTTCATCACCCATGGCCAGCGCTGATTGAGACTCGAGAATCGACACGACTAGTGTAAATACACCATCGGTCCGTGGGTTTGCGGTTACGCAACGATCAAGAATGAGCTCGAGATCACTTTCAATGTCGTTGATGACTACTGAAGAATGCACAGCATCGATGTGCTGGCACACAATGTTCAGCAACTGCAGCGCAAGTGTCTGTGGAGAGAGCTGCATCGGACGACGACCCTGCCAGATGTTCAGTTTCATTAGTGTTGCCTTGACGTCGCTCAAAGACGCTCTGCTCGTCTTGGAAAGCCTCATCTTGCGAGAAGCAATTTCGTCAATATCCTCGGGCGCCCGTAGAAGAACACAAAGCAGCTTCCCTAGCCCATCGTTGACTAGCTGTTGCAGAAGATGCGCCGCTGGGCTGAAATTGAGAAACGTGACAAGAACAGCCGTCAGTGCGAATCCGCTAATGATATCCCCCTCCTGGCCGATGTTGGCGGCGACTTTGTCACGAGTTGCATGATCTCGAAATTGGCTGATGAACTCTTTGCGCTGCAGCTTCTGGGAAAGCTCTAGTAATGCGTTTCTTCTCATGGAAGAGGGAGAGCTGCTGGGGGTTCCTATCCGAGCAAGCAGGTCCTCCATCTCATCAGCAAAACGATTATTTGCCCCAGCTCGCCGTAGCTCATGCACACTCTTAATTGCAGGTCGAACATCTCCGTCTTCATCAAGGTCATCGTCATCGTCCATGGCGAAAGGATCAGGGTTTATGGGTTCTGGGGGCGTGGCTAGGAGTGCATCCAGCTCTTCTTCTGTGGTCGCCATGCCTGTTCCCATGTTGGATTCACTACGCTTGGAAGAAGACTCGCTGAGAATTGACCGAGATTGGCCATACGTATACTTGACTCTTCTCCCCTTGAGCGCAACCTTGGGGCGACTCTTGTGCCATACTGTGGTATCTTGGGAATTGTTTTGGGAGGTGTTCTGAGAATTGCCTTGCGATTGTAGAGAGGGTGTTGCCGCTCCGCTATCCACTCCGCTATATAATGGTGACGGAGGGCTGGGCTTCTCTACTCCGAGAGCTGAATCATCCGACTCTGGACTATCCGCTCGCTGGGCAGCCAGAGCATCGATCAATCGCGGGCGTCGTTTCTTTGGCGGTGCATCTTCTTTATCATGGCTTTTAGACATTGATGGTGCTGCGTTGGAGTTGGGCTTGGTGGATGAAATGTCGGACTTGCTTCGAGATAGGGGGCGAGACCGAGCAGTTGTATCGTTGGGGCTTCTTTTCGCAATTGGGTCACGCCGAGCAGGGGCAACAGCTTTGCCGTCGGGTTGAGATGCCCCAGCCAGTGGTCGCCGTGGTAGTGTAGCTGTCGGCTTTGGCTGTTTCTGCGGGGAGGGTGATTGCTCCTCTTCGATTGATTCAGGCAGCGCAGCTTGGGGGCGCTTTCGTTTCCTGGAGTCTATCGTATCGCGCGACTCTGCCTTTTGTCCTTCCCCGGCTTTCGCGCGGCTTGGGGCGTCAGATCGACTGTTCAGAGGAGGTCTCGGCGATGGATCCGATGTCGAGCTCGTGAGGGACGGTTTCGATGGCTTTGCGACAGTTTCGACAGGGTCAGGACGACTAGATGGTGCTGTATACGATTCCGAGGTTCGAAGTGGCATCGCGTCCCGCATGAAGCGCTTGCGCGAATGTTTGCCGTATGTCACTAGCTTCCGCTGGAGCGGCGCGGCTGGGCCATCTCGTGATGCCATGGCGAACTTGGCCTTGTGAGATGAATGCGACGGAGGTTGAGGTTAGGTTAGGCCATATACTGAGCGGTTTAGATAGACGATGGGGTGAGGTATGACGACGATGCACAAGGGATGGGAGTGACAGGTTAGCGGCAAGCTGCTTGAACACGCTGATCTGATTCAAGAAGGGAGGAAGCATGTGATGCGGCTCGGATGCAGGCGCATGTAGTGAGATGAAAAGATGGATTTGTTTATTGAAGCAAACAGCCGATTTGATTGGCAAAGTTAATCTCTTGAGGTTCTTGGTTAATCACAGTCGGAATGTTATTCGATGGAACGTCGAAAGACTGCGACCCTAGTGCCGCTCAGCATCAAGCTTAGGTGCTAGGGTAGGTAAGTTATGTATGTATGTGTACTTTCTAAAGTTGGACTTGACCTACTAACAGAGCTCACAACAGCTGTTTCAGATCGAAATAAACAGGACAATCGTCATGGCTCACGGCACAGCAAAGGACGTCTATGTGTGTGCTTCTGGACCTTTATTGCCAGGAGGGCATAACTCCCCCAGTCTTCTTGTTCTCCCCACCGTTATCATGAATCCATCCATGCACGCGGGCTCCTCCGACTCTGTCAACACTTGCAAAGTCCCCGCGCCGCCGGCCGATTTTACATCCCCGTTTTGTGCATATGCATGTGGCTTCGTTAAGCAGCAAGGTAGGTAGCTTAGCGGGCACTGCAGGGCTGCGGACACTCTTATCCTCAAGGGTTCATATTGATACCGAGCTCCTCTCTCCCACATTCAATCTCAGATCAAACCTCTTTATATTGGACCCGACACCTTTGTTCGGTCATACAATCTCGATTGTACTCTGCTGGCCCACTCAGAAATCTTTGAGCTGTGCAGCAACTTATCCTCCCCACCATCACCGCTTACTCCAAACGCTGACAACCAGCTCAACCCGCTAACATGGCGGACAAGTCCACCCAAGATGTTCACACTACACCTGTCGGCCCCTCGTACCGTGCTCATCAGCAGAAGCCCAGTGCCACCGTCTCGGTCGATGTCGACCTAGACAACGTCCATGTCCTGCCTCAGACCCCTCAGCTCATTGCCCTACTGTCGTATGTCCACTTCCCTAATTGGGCGTCTGTGCCGTGGAGCTGAGAATGTGCAGCATGATTCGTAGCAAAGAGACGGAGCGGGCAGACTTTATCTTTTACTCCAACCGAATTATTCGACTGCTCGTTGAGGAGGGCCTCAACCACTTGCCTGTCATTGAGCACACCGTCACTACGCCTATAGGCCGAACCTACAACGGCCTCATGTTCCAGGGCAAGATTTGCGGCGTGTCGATCATGAGAGCTGGTGAGGCTATGGAGCAGGGTCTCCGTGACTGCTGCCGCTCTGTTCGTATCGGAAAGATCTTGATTCAGCGTGACGAAGAAACGGCCCAGCCCAAGCTCTTCTACGATAAATTGCCCGAGGACATCGCTGACCGCTGGGTGCTTCTCCTGGATCCTATGTTTGCTACTGGTACGACACTCGCCCGCCTCGTTCTACAATTGATTCGTGCCGCAGTTTGTCTGACTCAGTCATGCAGGTGGCTCTGCTACCATGGCAGTCCAAGTGCTCAAGGCTCGAGGCGTGCCAGAGGAGCACATCCTCTTCCTCAACTTGATTGCAAGCCCCGAAGGCGTCAAGAACTTTTCTGCCAAGTTCCCTCGCTTGAGGGTCGTAACGGCTTTCATCGACGAGGTTCGTTATATCGCTTGCACGTACCCCTGGAAACTTTTGACTGACCAAGCAATGGCAGGGTCTGGACGAGAAAAAGTATGACAATTACTCAACCCGACTGACGCGCATGCTGACCACTCAACAGTTACATTGTTCCTGGGCTGGGAGACTTTGGAGACAGATTTTATACCATCTAGGGATAGGATTCTCGCGAGGGTCATATATCCTAGCAAGTCGCAAGCGCAAAAGAGTTTGTTGGATAACGGACGTAGCAAGTCTTGGTATTGATACAGGGCGCATAAAAAAACGTTCAAGATTCATTATTCCTCGGCTCCGTAGTAATCGTCATAGTCTTCTTCGACCGCCGTTCGGTTGCCTGCGGATCGTCCGCCTGCTCGAGATGTGCCACCGTAACCGGGATCAGCGTTGTTCTCCTTGGCGACCGCATCTGATGAGAGTCAGTAACTGCTGGTCCGTTTTCGTATAGGACGTGGTTAACGTACCGGCTGCGTCAACCCATTCACCATAGACATCGACTGCAGCGGACAAATCTGTCGCAGAGTTAGTCAGCGTTGCGCCCAATGCAGGATACGTTGGTGCCGTACAGTTTACAGCGCATTGGAATTTTTGACCGCAAACACGGCAGTCCAGCTGCCCAACACCAGCTTTCTTGTCTAGCTTGACCGAGACCGAGTTTTCGTGGTTACAGAAGAGACATGCGAACGTGGTCGGAAGAGGATCCTTCTATGGAAAGTGTCAGCGCAAAAGCCTCCGAGGGAAAGATGATAGGGACCGGTGCGACGGACCTTTTTGGGCCCCATAGGCTTGCTTGACGACTTGCGCTTGCCCATACTGTCTATTCCGCGATTCGTGCGCGACCGAAACGGGGGAATGCGAAAAAGATGGCGACGAGTTTGCTGATGGCAAGCTTTGGGTTAGGCAGCGCAGGGGAACAAAGGCGCCAGTCAGGGATGTTTGGTTTCCCGTGCGTTATCTTATCAGCGATACGTTCCGTTGTCGCCCGCACGTGCTCACTCGCTTACCATGTTGTTTTTCTCAAGGCGGCACTGCGGCAGTTGGACGGCAGGCGTGTTTCCAGTGGATGCATAAGGCGGGAGAGGAACCGATTGCCCCGCCCCCGCCTGCCGGCGACCTCCGGATTTTGGCACTTTCACGCCGGCTTCCGTGAAAAGCGATCCTTATCAAACTAGGAGCGAGGAGGACAAAGCTTGTATGTACATACATACATACATACATAGACTGCATAGCCACGGTACCAAATCTTACATGGGTGTAGGGGAACAAGGTCAATTGCTTTTGAAAGAGAACACATGCACTTGGATGAGAGAGAGAGAGAGCAGACAAAGAAACCACCCATAGAGTGAGTAACCGGAACCCCTGACTATCCGGCCTCAATGAACAACGGGCATATCGTTCTTGCATAATGCATATCGTCCTGAAGACGCCTGCTGTCACATTAAACGCTGTCGGCTCTACGCAAGGGACTCCCCTCCGATTTGGCGGGGTAGCTCCCCGTAACGTTAGTCAGTGGAGAACGAGGCTTGAGACTTTGATATGCCGCCTTATCATGTGGCCTATTATCAGCGAATCGTAAAGGGCCAATTCCCAGTCCTCGTAGTGATAGACGCAGTCACTGGCCATCATGACTTCTCATTGTTGGGAGAGCTCCCCTCTTCTCTCTCTGAAAGCCCATGCTAGTCCGATTACGGCAGCCCGATACATGAAAGATATCATTCTACAGGGGCTTTGTCCGTTGACCTGCTGACATCCAAGGTGACAGATAAGGCCAAGGTCGTACAGTCGGGAGGGTAACTGCTCGATATGTACGAATTATGTATCATCTGAAGCTATGCGCTACAGCTCCCTGACCATGACGGCCGCAGTAGAGCTGGTGTCACCGTGTCTTTCGCCGACCGCTCTTCTCGTTGTTCCTGTCCGCCCTCTAGTGTTTTCTTCTTCTTCTCTTTCCCTCGATAAATAGGTGCACAAGTCAGTTTCTTCACAGGCTTGTCTTTTACCTTTGTTCAATTGTTCGGCATCTGGCATATCCAGTCGAATCCAAGCTACCCTAAAGAAACGCCCGCCACCCTACGTTTACGTCCCGTCTATCACTTCGCCGGGGTCATGGATAACAACGACCAGAAAGCGGGTATTATAGATGCTCTGAACGATATCCAGCGCACTCAAGCTCTTCTCCTGAATGCGCTCGAGTCGTTGTCCGGAAAACCCATCGATGAACCGGACAGAACCAAGAACCTGATTCTAGACAATGATTCTCGGGATGGGGACAATGAAGGTGAATCGCCTTCAATTGAAGCTCCCCTTACTTCTGGGGACAAATTGAAGGCTCCTTCGCTCCCGACTGCTGGTCAACGCCAGCAAGGGCTTACATCTCGCATCATCCTGACGTGAGAAAATTCCGTACCAAAGCTACTACTAACACGGCTCGCTCACACGAGGTAACTAGGACTTATCCCAAGCAGATCGGGATTAACCCTCTGCCTCTGGACTGGGGGAACTCAGATGCCGTCAAGCGTGGCCCTATCGTAGTTTCAAGGGCCGCTTCCACTATTCGACGTCGTAATGGTTCGTGTATCTGCCCATGTTTGTTGTGCATGTGTGAGTGGGTGTTACTGACGTTCGTAACTCGTACTTAGCTGTTGGAGGTTTGTTCTATCCCCATCTACTCACGTTTTCATTCGTTAACCTCTGCGTATAGCCCAGTGAGTTTCCCAGTCTGTCTTGCTTACGAGTGAAGCCATGTTTAACAAGATCCTCAGCGGTGGTTCATACTCGATCTACTATGCCCTTGCAGTCGCTAGCAACGAATTGAACAGCGACCATCGGTTTGTCACACCAACTCGAATTGAAGGCCATGGCTTACCCCTTCTTGAACAGACCCGATTTCACCAACACCGAGCCGGCTGCCAACATTGGTCCTTTTCCTCAATGGGGAGACCACAAAAAGATTGTTGCCATGGACCCCTGGGGACATCTTGCTCCGTGGCTGTTCAAAGACACAATCGAGAAGGACAATGGTATGGGACCAGACTTTGACCGCAGGCGGGATTAACTAATGTCGTTACCAGTCGATATCCGACCAACCATAGCCATCACCAAGGCTCACATGAAGGTAGGCGACAGCATTGCTGAAAAGAAAATGGTTCCAATAGTGCTAACAAAATGCACCCATAGCTACCGGAGCTTGAGGAGAGTGTGAAGGCTGGGCGGCTGTTAGTTGACCCTCGCCACTTCTCCAAGACAGTAGCCAGTTGACACTCCATGTAGGGTCCCCGATGGCAAAGTTTGCCTGAATGAACTTGGCGAGCTTGCTGTGACCAAGTTTGCTGTCGAACCAGTATGATAATCCAGCACAAGCAGGCAAAATTGGGACTAACCTTGGGCTTTAGGTCTGGTATCTCCCTGGTGTCGCAGAACGATTCGGCATCGGTAACGGACAACAATCACTCGTTCTGTTCAACTACTAATGTGCCACAGATGAGGCCACCCTGCGACGCTCTCTGTTCGAGCACACAGGAGGAAGTTACCCAGAGGTAACTCGGACACCCCCATGAGCGATGCAACAACTAACACTCTCAAGCTCATCACTCGTGGAGACATCAAAGTCTTCCTTCCGCCTATTGGTAAGTGTCAAACTCAAGCAGAGGACCCGACTAACAGTTCAAGGCGGTCTCACCGTGTATTGTTTTGGAGATCCCGCAAAGATGTCGGATGAGTCTGTAAAACTGTCTTTGAGAATTCACGACGAGGTATTGTCCCCAACCTCCCACGAGACCTCTCCATACTCACTCTAGTACACAGTGCAACGGTAGCGATGTTTTTGGATCCGATATCTGCACTTGCCGACCCTACTTGATCTTTGGTATCGAGGAAGCGGTTAAAGAGGCACAGAACGGTGGAAGCGGTGTGGTCATCTACTTCAGAAAGGAGGGACGAGCCTTGGGAGAGGTTACCAAAGTACGTTACTCGATCAACAACTTGACAAAGCGGATCTAATCATGTTGGCAGTACTGTAAGAATAAAACCTCCTAGATTTGGAGCAGCAGCCAGAGTGCAGATCTGGAGTACTAATCCGTGGGTAGTGGTTTATAACGCCCGGAAACGCGGAGCCGATCGGGCATCAGACTACTTCAAGCGGACCGAAAACATTGCTGGTGTCAAAGACATGCGATTCCAGGCTCTGATGCCGGATATTCTGCACTGGCTAGGCATCAAGAAGATTGACCGGATGCTGAGCATGAGCAAGTAAGCGATTGAGGGCTGAACACGTCAAGGAATCGACAGCTGACAATGTCTTTAGCATGAAGCATGATGCGATTGTTGGACAAGGGTAAGTCGACAAGAGTCGACGAGTCGGTCGAGTAAATGCATGGTCGACATTGACGTCCTCTAGAATTCCCATCCACGAGAGGGTCGAGCTTCCCGAGGAGCTGATACCTGCCGATTCGAGAGTTGAAATTGACGCCAAGATCACAGCTGGTGAGTTGAAAACCAGCAGACAAGGCCCAAGCTCTACGACAAGGCGGAAACTAACGGAGACGAAGGCTACTTTACGACTGGTAAACGCATGACGACCGAGGAGCTGCAGGCGGTTCAAGGACGAATCTGGGAAGAGTGAGTATTCAACCATCTCATCCGGCGCAAAAGACTGATGATTTTGGCAGCTTTGATCATTAAACCGGACAAGTACGGGCTGGAGATGGACGGACGTGGCAGACTTGGCCGTCGCGGGGTGCGTCAGCAGCTTCCCAAGTTTGCAGGTCTCTGCAGGTCGGTCTGAGCCGCTTGGGGTGGGAGCAGCATCTTGATTGCCCAGAATCCATACGATGCCGCGATGCCACGGTACCATCCACCCGTGGTGTTGGGGCTGAGCGTCCCGAACGAGGTACCCGGTCAAGGTGGTGAATGAAATGGGTGGGGGGGATCAGTGAATTTTGTGTAAGCCATTCTGCAGGCCCGGCCGTTTCTGAGTTAAGCGCCTCCGGGAGCCGGGTTGAAGATTGTGAGTGACGGGTTGCAAAGGTGGAACTCGGGATGGAAGCCTACGGGATGCTACAAATAGACGAGTACAGTAGGCCTAGGGGCCGTAGCACCTAATGAGGCCGATTCTTCCTTTCGGTGAGAACGAGGCGGTCACAGGACGTGAAATGAGTTGTAATTGCATACTCCGTAGTAGCACCTAAGCGATTACCGATCCCACCATGTATGATAAGGTACCCATGAGAGTGAGAATGGAGCCTCCTTGGTACACGTGTGTATGTAAGGCATGTCTCGTGGCCATGTACCAAGGGTCGAGGGCCAAATGCAGGTGGGTAAGGCGAGGAGAGAGATTAAACAACAGCTGCTGCTTGGGCGCTGAGGGAAATACTCCGATGGCTGTCAACCCCAGCACGGGTGGACGATCAATGATCCGTCACAATGGTATGTATGGTGGTCTATCTCTCAACGGGCATAACCATGCTCGCCATGCTGTCGGCTGTGTCAATGGCCGGGGCTATCGAAAGATGGGGGTGATGAGCGTGCACATCTTGGCTATCAGGTACAAGTCGATTCGAAGCTGGGGACAGGCAATGGTAAAGGTAATGATTGTCTAAGCTGATGCTCATCACTCTCATTTCTGTTTTCGACATGCCATCACATAGCCATCATCCTGCTTGTAACCCACCACAGGCCCAACCTCCATCCAGACATCCACCTCCCATAGTAGACGCTACACCACCGTAGGAGAGGCAGCACATGCGCTAAAAAGGCCTTGGCCTATAGTAGAGTTCAGGTGGTTTGCTACCCGAGGCAGGTTAGCACTGTACAGACTACAGTACGCGTCTTTTTACCATGTGTCGATGGTACTGTACTGTTACTAGTAGTATATCGAAGGATGGAACATCTGCCTTAGTACTATGGTACTGTAGACTACCTAGTTAAATGCTATTTTCCAAGTTTCCAAGTTTCCAAGCAAACAAACTAAAAACTGACCGTTTCACGCTCCGAATTCATCCTGAGCGGTATGCATTCCCGGGAGCTGTTGGGTAGCAATGCGACAGTAGCTCGTCAACTATTCCCATACATAGTAGCTTTGCCTTACCGCCAAACCTGTGCTCTTCCACCATCCATGGCTCCGCTGGGTCCGAGTCGCCGAGTGCCTCATCAGGGCGGGTCGTCACTGGCTTCACAGGCTGGAGACCCCCCGCACGGGAAACCCGCCTGCAGGCCCCGGGGCCCGCGCACCCAAAAGGCCCAGGGATTTTCTTGGGGCCGCGGGCCATACACCTCGAGACACGCACCGACACGCACCAAGTTGGCAGCCAGATGCAGCGATGAGCCGACAAGTGGCAATCAGGAGCCTGCCTTTGGGCTGGGCTTTTGCTGGCTTAGCAATTAGCATCCATTCCTAGGCACACACGCGCCTTGGACACGAAAGGGGGGGGTCCATCGTTGCGTGATGCCCTGGCCTATGAATGGTGGACCAAGACGGGTGAAGCTGTTGATGGGTGAATGGGATTTGATCGTGATGGTGACCCATGTCCGCCAACGCGAAAGCTTGATGATGATGATGAATCTTGTTGTGCACACTCTACGCTGCACGCATACACAACCACGTCCCAACTCATGCAATGCACCCTTGTTTATTACCTTGCCTTGCCTCTGCTTAGCTTACCCGCTATCCGCTAACCATAGCCGTGGTAGCTTTGAACCACCCGTGGTTGATGTGGATGCCTTGATATGTGGTTGCACTTTTTTACTATGTATTGCCAGCCACTGCCAGTTCGTCCGACCTTTAGGGCTTCCTTAATTTCTTCTCTGCTCTTCTCGAATGTCAAGCCATCTCTTCTCATCAAAACCCTTGATGCGTCTTGCTCTATAACCTTGATTGCATCTTGCATCTTACAACACTTGAAATAAGATAACCCTTCCACACGACCAGCAACCATGGCTTCTTATACGCGAGACAGTCGAAGTGCGGTGAGAGCTCACCGAAGAGACTCGTCGTCATCATCATCTTCACTCAACAACACCAACCGTCAAAGACCACGGCTCTTGCGATCCAGCGCAACAGAGCCTTCCATCACTGCCTCCAATGCCATCAGAGGTTCATTCGCTGGCCCTGGATCGCCACAGAAAGCAACCGATCTTCTCAGCCGTGTTGCTGTCTATTCTCCGTCTCTGGAGCAATCCACCTCGCGCCACGCTCACCCCATCGCCATCTGTCGCGATGATCGCGAGCATTCTCCCTCCAGCAGCCCCGGAAGCCAGGACGTCGTCCTAGTAGACTCCCCTTCTGGTATGCCGAGCAATTCTGTATCTACCAAGTCACAAACTGACACCAAACAAGGCTACTACTTTAGCTTCCCTAGCTTTGAGGAGTGGAACAGGGACAACCAAGAGGGTATCGACAAGGACTCTGACGATTGAGGAGTGAAGGAAGGAGGGTGAGGGGAATCAGATGGCCTCGAACCGAAAAGGCAGACGAATTGACCATGACAGAGCGACAAGGATCGTTCAACCAACACGGCCAGACTCATCATGACATGGCAAAGGCCCTGGGTGACGGCTCGAATGGGAGCGGGCGACAGCGAGGCCAGACCCCGAGGGCGCATCGACGCATCGCCCACGTACAGCCACGCCGGCTTTTATTATTTTGAGCCAAGGGCGAAGGGGTTGTGGTGGGCATGGCGCGCTCTCCACAGGGCTAGGCTGTGTGGATAAAGGGAATAGGCTTCTCGGCGGACGAGAAGCCACGCTGAAAGCATCCTGTACACGACGAAAGAGGGATAACTGCACCTCAAAGAGATTGAGTTACAGAAAAGGAACCAAAATTCTGGGGACCTCTCGAAGACGCAGCGATGGCGAACCAGAGGGTGAGAGCCAACTGGATCAAGATTTGTATATATAATGAAGCAAATATATGCTGTACCGCTACCGTACCGATTACTATTTCGTTTATTGGGATGAAAAATTAAATCGAGAACATGGTATAATAGTATATCATAAAGCAGTAATTATAAACTGGTTGAATCATTGAGGTAGTTCATCCATAGATAGTGACGTCTTGGTGAATAAACATGGTAAGCAGCCAGCCTCCCAGGTTCTGAGTCATCGCACAGACGTTCAAGTGCTGTGGCTGGTTCACTGTGGCTGCCCGTATGTGGCTAGTGGGACGACTCAACACACACACGTGACATAGCTGTTCTTGCCCTGCGCTCCATTCTTTTTGTGGCCAAAATCCCTAGCGTCGGAATAACCATTCACCGCGAATTTCCAATCAATTCGCTTAGACCTAAGCTGAAGCACACAAAGATTGAAATTATTTCGCCCCTCCACCACTCTCTCTCCAGTACCATCTCTCCAAGCACAGAAGCCGGCAAACATGGCTGTTGGAAAGTGAGCATCACTACGACGAGCACCGATGAGGATAAACGGCTTACGCGATATTTCAGGAACAAGAGACTCTCCAAGGGCAAGAAGGGCCTCAAGAAGAAGACGGTCGACCCCTTCTCCCGAAAGGACTGGTACTCGATCAAGGTTGGTGACCTCTCAACAACTCGACGCGCAAGGCTTCATGAAGGCTGACTCGATTTATCCAGGCCCCTAACCCCTTCAACGTTCGAGAGTGAGTCGCGACCGAAAAACGACAATTTGACAAGTTTGTGGGGAATGGCAATTGACAGATATTCTACAGTGTCGGCAAGACCCTCGTGAACCGAACCACCGGTCTCAAGAACGCCAACGACGCTCTCAAGGGCCGTATCCTCGAGGTCTCCCTCGCCGATCTCCAGAAGGATGAGGACCACGCTTTCCGAAAGGTTCGCCTCAGAATCGATGAGGTCCAGGGCAAGAACTGCTTGACTGCTTTCCACGGCCTCGACTTCACCTCCGACAAGCTCCGATCTCTTGTCCGCAAGTGGCAAACCCTCATTGAGGCCAACGTCACTGTCAAGACTACCGACGACTACCTCATCCGCCTCTTCGCCATCGGTTTCACCAAGCGACGACCCAACCAGGTCAAGAAGACCACCTACGCTGCCTCTTCTCAGATTCGGGCCATCCGACGCAAGATGACCGACATCATCCAGCGTGAGGCCTCAAGCTGCACTCTCACCCAGCTTACCTCCAAGCTCATTCCCGAGGTCATTGGCCGCGAGATTGAGAAGTCCACCCAGGGCATCTACCCTCTCCAGAACGTGAGTAGAAATTCCTGCTCTTTGCCACCCTGAAGGGTTTCCGGGCTAACCCACACATCACAGGTCCACATCCGAAAGGTCAAGCTGCTCAAGGCCCCCAAGTTCGACCTTGGTGCCTTGATGGCTCTGCACGGCGAGTCCGGTACTGATGACCAGGGCCAGAAGGTTGAGCGGGAGTTCAAGGAGCGCGTCCTCGAGGAGGTCTAAAAGGTTGATTTTGGCAGGTTGGCGCGGGGTAGGCATAGGGGCCTCGCGGCTAATAAACTCATCCCTACCAAATTCTTTCGGTCATCGCAAATGGCGTAGCATCACAAAGGGAGCTCGGGGATTGGGTCAATGTTCCTTTGAATGGTAAAAAAAAACGTTCGGTCAAAACGGCGAATGATTTATGACGCGTGACCTGTTACGACATTGGATGCTGTGATGACTCGGCGCTGGCCGTGGGAGAAGTTTTTGAAACGAGAGCCGTAGAAGAAATCCGAGCTGATACCCTAACAACTGGTCTGGTGCTACAACAGAATGCTCAATATCTTGATCATAAAATCTTGTGTCCTAGTGCATCTTTCTTTTATGCACAAGGTAGGTCTCTCTTGGTCAAAAAGAATCATAAAGGTCTGCTATCGGATGTTTTGAAAGTCAGTTCATCTATCTTATTCTCTATTTCCTGTTTACGGAGTATTGTAGATATATGCTGAAAGTACATGGTAGGTTATCTAGTGATGATGCTTGATTTATGATATCTTTTAATATTCTGATTTAAAAGTGTTCCCGTCTCCAACTGGGTAGGGTAACTATTCGCCCCATATGTGGGACATGCCCCGGCCCTCTATCCCATTCCGCATCCTACTCTGGCTTTTGAAGGAACTCGACAACCGCTGCTCAGAGTCAGCGTATATCTATCACTTTGGGCACGCAATACTAACCTTGCCTGAATGCTTCGGGTTGCTCCGAGATAAGCCAGTGACCAGCTTCAATGTCGACAAGTCGGCACTTGGGGAAGAACTGTCCAATAAGAGGGAGCACGTCGTCTGGCACATATCTGCTCTGTGTGCCTCGGACGAACAGAGCAGGCTTCACAAATCGAGTCTCGCTAGGGTTCTTGTACGGAAAGTCTCCAAGGTTGTCCAGTGACTTGCCAAGGGTGTTTAGAGGGACGCGGAACTTGCGCACCTTTTCACCCTCAGGTAGATACATGTTGCCAAGAAGGAATTGCCGGATGGGGAGAGACTTTTCGTACTCGCTGAGGATCTTGTCGGCTTCGGATTGGCGCGTCACATTGGCTTCTTGGATTTTCTTCATGGCGCGGACGTACTCGGCAAAGTCTCTGCTGAGCGTCACGTCCACGGGGGCGTTGTCGACGGCGACGATATCAGCCACGAGGTCCGGAGAGCCAAGTGCTAGAGCCATTGCTGTTTTTGCGCCCCTAAGGTTTGTCGGTTTGTTAATGTCGACTATTACCAAGTTATGTCTGCTTACATTGAGTGACCAATAAGGCTCGTCTCCTCAAGACCATGGCCTTTGATGAATTCGGCCACATCTTGGGCCATAGAGCTATAGTCATGACGGGAGCTGTGAGGCGACTCGCCATGGTTTCTCAGATCCTATGAATCGACATTGAGTTTCGGCTACCTCTCAGATGGGTTGGCCAGATGCATACCAAGGCGTATACATATCTCCCCAAATCTCGGGCTAAGGCTCTAATTCTCCTATTAATTCACCAATTCTTATTCTTGCTAGGAATTGACTTACTTGCTGATAGCCCTGTTATTCTTCTTGGACCCGAAAAGCCCGTGCAGGAACAGAATGGGAGATTTCTTCTTGTCCGTTTTCGGTCGAGCAGGCTCATGCAGGTCATATACCAATGGGCCAACGGATTGAGAGTACAGTCTGGCACTACCGACTGCGGCCCGGAGACCTTGACGCCCGGCCACAGGGGCAGTTGTTGTGGCTATCCGCTGCAAAGAAAGCATAGTTCCTATCACAATGAACTTGAAGATATTGTCAAGAGCCAATTAGTGTTGAGTAGATCTCAAATTGCCATTTTTGGTAACGCTAAGTCGATTTGCATCGTTTTGTTGCATAACTGCATATCTAATCTCTAATCTAGAGGTAAATGATGTCACCTTTTTTAACTTTTGTGCTCGCCAGGTTGCCAATTAGTATATCGAAGAAGAAACAACGCCAAGCCATGATCTAGAATCCAGTATTCGGTCCAGTAACGCCACCCAAGAAGAAGCACGAGGAAATCAAATGCTCGAGAGTATACACAAGGAAAGGGAATGATGGACAGAGAATGTGTGAGGTGATTGGGCAGCTTAGCTGTCCCAGATGGCACCATATGCCGGTATGCCACGCGTCTCGAGGCCGTATACGACCTTTTTCGTGATCTTTTCATTGGCTATGATTATCACCGCTTCGGCCTCGAAGTTCCTGGCCATGTTGTAACCCATTCGGACAAGATCAGGCCGGCCTTGGGCCCTGGTATCCCATATGACCGAGTCCGGAACCGCGTCTCGAATCTGGCCGACAATCTCTTTACCGTATGTCTTTTCAGGCTGTGGCGTGGACCAGATAACTTGTGTAGGGAATGGCTGTTGGACTATCTGTCCCATTAGCGGCCCGATGCCAGAGCCTGTGGCAATAACGACGAGCCGGTTGAAGAGGCCTGCGACGTGCACCACGCCACATGTCGGCACACCACGCACCCAAATCGAACTTGGAGGATTCTTGATGCAAGAACGCGTCCAGTCGCCGGCATTGGAGACAATCATGGAGTAGCCTTTGGCGTGGTGGTTCGGCTCTGGGTTGGAGATTGTTGCAAACGAGTGCCACTCGAGCAAGGGTCGCTGGGAGACGCGTGTGAAGCTGCCGTTCACGGGGACCGTGTAATCGAAATGCAGTCGGACTGCATGGTCAGAAAGCACCTCGGCTTCAACAGGAACCTTGCGCAGGGAGAGCCACGGGGAAGCAATGCTGAGTGTTGCCACTACTAGGAGCCAGAAGTCTGGACTTTTGACGGCGGCGAGGCCAAGATCTTGATGTTGAGGTCGGGAATCGTCAATGGCCAGAATTGTGCGAGCCCACAGCAACCCCAGTGCTGTCCAACCTGCGAAACGATGGAAGCGTTCGAAAAAGTTGTGATGTTGCTTCCGGAACGACGGCCATGCAGTCGCCACCATGGAGCACAACAGTCCACACAGAACCCATGATACCACATATGCTGGTAAAGAACCAGTCGCGTCACCTCTGCAGAAGCCGGCAGTGCAGACTGTATCACGGACGGTTGAAATAACTAGCCATGCTGTGGCACAGACTCCGGCGCCGGAGTGCACACCACCCAGGTGGTAGATCTTGGCGCAGCGAGTTCTGACCCATAACGGCAAATGCTTTGGCACTGAGCAGAAAACAGCATACAGGGCGTTGATCATGTTTTCCTGCCGCACAAGGACTGCAACTGCTAGGTTGATGGCCATGATGGTACCCAGCCATTCCGATTTGAGATGTAGGGCGATCACACAGATCAATGCTGCCAAGTTCAGTACTCCGATCAGACTGAATAGTGTGCGGTACACGATCAGGATTCTGTGTCTCAAACCTCGGAATGGTTGCCCCATTGTCTTGTCAGGCAGACCACTTTCAAGGTCTAACTTGTCTGCGAGCGTCGTTGTCAAAGAGGACATGGACGATTGAGACTTGAGCTCAACATGAGCGTGCGCCTTCTCGTCCTCGCATGGCTGTGTTGCAACGCCTTGTTTGGCCAAGGCCAGTGCCTTGAGCCTGTTCTTGTCGACCTTGCCATTCTGCGTCGAGGGCAGATCATCCAAGACGTGAATGTGTGTAGGGACGGCATAGTAGGGTTGGTGCTTCTGTACGTGCTTGATGGTGGTGGTTACATCGCAGTTACGTGGGGTAGCGAATCCATGGATCTCTCCGTCGATCATCAGCGCAGCCGCCCGAGACACGCCCGGGGCGGACACCAAGGATGCGGATATGCCGTCCAACTCCACATGGAAACCCTGATCTGAGGTCAGATTTGAATGAGTGAATCAGGTCATGCTGGTACGTACCTTGGTTCTAACTTGATCGTCTACTCGACCGAGAATATCAACTGTACCATCACGCTGCCAACAGCCCAAGTCGCCAGTATTGTATATTGTCGATCTGTATCTACGTGTCAGTTTTCGCTTGGCTCAATAAGAGGAAATTGCTTACTCGGCACTAGTAAAAGTATTTGGCTTGTATCTCTCCTCTGTTTCATTTTCGAGATCAATATAGCCTCGGGAAACACCGAGTCCGCTAACCCACACAACTCCAGTGGCTCCTACAGGTACTGGCTCGTCTTCCTCGTTGAGGATGTATATTCTGTTATTAGGAGTTGGCCGGCCGCTTGACAATTCTTGTCCCGCAACATGCTTGTGCATTGTGCTGACAATAGTAGCCTCAGATGAGCCATAGCAGCACCAATATGTGCCATGTTTGGCCCACAGGTCGGCGAGACTAGGGAGACGAATCAGTCAAGAACGAGACAAATGAACGACAATGGCTAATTACCCCCTTGTTGTTGGCTCACCAGATGTGGCAATCGTTTTGATCCCAGGATATTGTGTAGGATGTAGTTGAGTAAGGATTGTGGGTGTGCATATGAGTACATGGACCTATTTTGGTGTGAGTCTGAGCCAATGGATCAAGTAATGAAGCCTCGACAAACCTGTTCAAGAGTTGGTTGCCAATCAGAACCTCGAAGAACAAGTGTTCCTCCGTTGCAGAGGCACGCAAAGATTTCCCACGCCGCTGGGTCGGGTCAGACTTGATGATGATGATGATGATGAAACAGATGCAAGAGACTTACCCATATCAAAGCCCACATCCAGAACTGAGCCGACGTACGTGCCTGGCACTACCCCCAGATTCCCGGGAGACAGGCAAACGAGGTTGGCAATGTTCCCGTGTGTAATGTCGACTCCTTTTGGCTCACTGGTTGTTCCTGCGACGCTGTCAGAAAAGGCCAATCTGACATTGATTATGGAACCGTGTTACCGGATGTATATGTCACGTAACAGCCGGAGTCTGGTGTTGACAGATCGATATGGGAATCTTGCTCGAGAGAGGTGGTCATTGTTTGGTCAATAACACACACCTTTCGGCTTGACTGTTGGGCAGTGATACGATTCTTTGTTGAAGTCAAACAAAGAACTATATTATTTTCAGTCTGCGCCAAGACCCGCCGAATAGTTTCGTCAGGAACAATGTCCCCGTCAACTGGGACATATTGAGCACCGCATGTCAGGATCGCCCATATACCAACGATCATGTCCAGTCCTCTCGTCACGACAAGAGGGATCCTTGAGCCGGGACAGACCCCTTGGGCAATGAGATGTGCAGCCAACTCTTGAGATCTCCTTGCAAGCTGTCCATACGTCAGGTCTCTTGGTGATGCTGTGAGATCACGAAGAGCTACAGCATCTGGACAGGTGCTTGCGTGGTGATAGAATGCAGCAGTGACTGTTGGGAATGGAGACTTGACGCAGTCTCCCTGCCCAAGTTGGAGGATGGACTCGTACGGGGTGTGACGCTGGTGTGTGTTCGCCACGGCCATTGTGAAAGAAACTCGTCAGAGAATGAATAAAGGTGAAAGAAGACAATGGGGATTGTTGCTGCCGGCTGCTGACCGTTTGGTTGACCCCGGGATAACAACGGCCGCCTTATATAGTCTTAGATGGCGTGGCGACGTTGGCAATCCGCCCTGATCAAGATGTTTCATTTTGAGGACCACCAAGTCGATATTCCTCACCATAGGTCTTGTCAATTGAGCGTCCCTTTGGCTGTCTCCACGGGGGTTGACGTCGTCGCAAGCTACGGATGTTTCCCTGATCCCCCCAGCAACTCTGACCCAGGGCCACGCCCCGGAGGGACGAGAGATCCAACTTATCATAATTGCTTCTGCATTCCTCACACACCCGCCCCGGTGTTGTAGCTATACGGAGCCGGCCCCGACGCACGGAGAATGTGGACGGAGCAGCTCGGTCGTCAGAGAGGAATGTGATGGCGATGAGACATGCGTACGCCAGGGGAGCCCGGCCAAGGGACCGCCATCAGGTACCGATCCATCGCCTTTATCGAAAAGCGGCTTCTGGGGGTGATGTTTCGATGCTACCTTGGGAATCCGATGGGATGGAAACTCTTCAGGGGAGGGGGCTTCACCACACCCTGGAAGCCGGGACCTGTCAGTCTGAAGTGGCAGCGGACCCTTGCTCGGAGCGATTGTTTATGACGGGGACTGTCTTGGAGATCCATTCCCGCCCTGCAATTCGGGGCGTGTGCATAACCCGTGGGATTACTTACCCACGGCCTGTGGCTTTTGAAGATGCCAAGATTGTCCTTTGACTCAACGTCGTGTGTAGTGCGTTTTCTTGGGCCTCATGGACGACTTTGGTAAAGCTTTGTTATCTCATCCGTTACCTTGGGCTTCTGCTTCTGCTTCTGCCTCCAGTCTGCAACTCCGGGTCTACTCTACGTTCTGGTTCCTACACTGCAAGGGATACTTTTTATTACCTATGCATGCATGACAGCAGCGTTATCATGGCTGACTCGTCTGGTTGTGTGCAAGGCGTCATAATAGTACCTGCGCTCAACTGCTTGGAAAAGCGGAATTCGCCATGATTGCCGAGTTTCTTGGGACCCTTTGTTGAGCCTCAGCTGATCCAAATATCGGTGTCATTGTCATAGCAGGATGCGGGCTCTGCTGCTTCTTTCACTTGGGCACTGGGCTATGAATTCTCATAGTTTTGCTCATTGCTTCCCATCGTCGAGGCAGCGAAACCCAGTCGTCATGCAGAAGATCTGTGCCATGATATTGCAGAGTTGCCAGAATTCATGCTTGAAACGGTAGATGGTTTCCCCGTGAGTGTTTCTCTCGTCCTCTATGACCTGAAACTGACAACAGGAGGATCTTAACTTGCCACGCTGATGCGTCTGACACGAAACAGCTGGCAGTGAGAGCAATCGACATGTAGAAACGCAGCCTGATCTACGCCTCTCCACGAGCCCGGTTCGTACTACCCGAAGGTGAACCTCGGTCTCATCCTTGGGGCGGGAGGCATCCAACGGCTGACATCTGCCCTCGACAAGTTCAAGGCGAGTTCTTCATGGTACATGTAACCGTGAAGAGGTGCCAAGGCTGATGCGTTTCTCAGCGCATGGGAGAGATATTGCCTAGGATGCCCATCTCGAGCAAAGGAGCTCGGTCTTGCGGGTTGGTCTGCGACATGTTTAAGGATAGGGAAGCATTGGAGAAGACTATTGATGCTGCAGCGCAACTCGCGGGACAGGGGACGATTGCTGTCCAATTGGCCAAGGAAGCCATATGCCGAGGTTTGCTATTATCTTGTCTCCGCTTTACCGTGAGTATGGTACTGATCGATCTGATGTTGGTGGTGCTTGTGGTGATGATGACTTTGAGGGGGAGCCTGTATTGTTTTGCTTTTGTCACGTCGAAAAAGGCAAAGAGCGTCGATGCTTTTTTTTAAACAAGGAAATCGCTCATTGACTCACAAGTAACCAAACCCCCCAAGTTTCGATAACTGCTTTTTTCTCGCATCTCTCTCTTTCTTCGGTTGGGTATTCGTCATTATACGCTTGGTGGAGCGGCTTTGGGCTGTTTGAGCTGCCGCATGCCAGCAAACGCGTACCAATGTCGGCCTGCGAAGCCCCCATGGCGGAATTATATGATGTATATTTCTGGCATCCCTTTCTTCTTCGCTTGCTGGGCGGCCCTATCGGATGCTGGCCTACGTGCTCAGCAGCCAGTGGAGTGAGACATGGATTCTTGTATGGCAGCGGATCGTCGTCCGCATACTGCGTAGTTGCCAAGCTGACAGGTAAAGCAGCAGCAATGCAAAAGGAATTATCCGGCAATATATAGATAGACCGATGGGCATGTCTAAAATCGAGGCGTTCTGAGACCCATCACCTCTCGGCTTTTCTTGCCACGCGCCGCGGCTTGTCTTGTTGAACAGGCATCGAGGAATGAGAAGATCCTGTCTCAGACCTGCCGCCATGTTTCTGGAAACACTTGCGAGCGATGGCACGCTGTGCTATCGTGAGAAGCGGGCTCCCGCATGTGCTCGTGAACAAGGCTGCATGTGGAGAGGAAGAGTTGGCGTATGCATGATGATCTCTGCGGCGACGACATCAAGAGGCACCGCAGAAGAGTTGAGGACCAAAGACCAGACATGTCGAGGAATTTGGAAGCTGCTCTGGGATGGTCATGAACTGATCATGGCATTGCTGGATTGTCTATGCCACTGTGAGAAGATTGTGATAGATGACTGTTGAGATGTCGACCTGCCGGCGGCCTCGAAGCCCAAAGATCTCTCTGGTCGATGAGACTGCCCTCCGATCCAGCTCTGATTGTATCTCGGACATACCTGAGGCAACGCGTCAACAACCATGCCCAGCGCTGGTCCTACGCCAAAAGGGCTGAGCAGCCTCTAGTTCCAGTCCTCCTCCTTTGGGCATTTCCTCAAGCCGACCACGCCTACACGTCTGTCTTGGCTCGATGGCCATGGACACAGGAATAGAGAAGTATGAGGCTAATCTTGTCGCAAAGGGAGCTTGATGTGGTAGGTCCCACATCCCATTCACGCGGTCTCAGTTGGAGACCTGAATGTCGGGACCACGACACACACCCCTTTCGTCAGTTATCAAGATGACAGGTGCCCATGTCTCAGTTGTCCCTCAGCCAGTACCGTGGTTGTGGTTATAGTGCCGTCATGTACGCTTCTGTGAGGGTCAGAGGACCGGGATGACAGAGAGAGAGAGAGAGAGAGAGACAAGGACGAGAGATCTGCACACACAAACAAGGAGGGCACCGAGCGTTCGGCCGAGGGCGCTCTACCCTGCCGGTTCTCTATCAAAGTAGACTAGCACGTGTCAGTTGTACTGATTCACTCAAGTGCAGGATCTGAGACTGGTGCGAGATTTATCACAAGGATGTCATCTTGACTGATCGTTGGGGGGAGGGGGATGGGGAGGAAAAAAGCAAGCATGGGAGGAGGCGCTTGTAGGCCGATCAGACAAAAAAGAACGGCAGACATTTCTCAGCTCGCCCAAGACATGAGACAGTTTCTGTTTGATAAAGGCAAACTTGTTTGTTCTTTTTTCATGCATTCTTGAAACTGTGCCTTGTTTCTGGACGAGTACCAGACTGGTCATGTTATCCCACCCCAACGCCGACCACCCTGCGGTAGCACATTTGAAGCTATACAAGGCACCTGGCATTGCCTGCAAGAGAGGGGGTCATCTGACTTTGCCATATATGGGTGTTGATTCGATTGGATCGAGAACGACAAACGTGCAGAGTCTGGTGTTTGGTTTCCATGTCCAGATCTTGCTAATTGCAGCACGTATTGCTAGTCCTCGACCACGGAATTGAGCACTTTTACTGTGACAGGAATGACACCGAGTATTGTACCTGCTATCTCGAGACGTGGCATTGTTCTGAGAAGTCGATCGTCTATTTGATGTCTTGATATAGACCAAGGATGGTTTAATGGTTTGGGGGAGAATATGAATAGCACCTGATGAGAGCAAGTCACGGCCAGGCACCAACGGCTAGAAGCTACAGGAGGAAAAGTTCACCAGCTGATTACACAAAATTTTGATCATTAGGGGACATGAATACTGGCAATGTAGTGCCGGCCTGTTGGTTGTACCAAGATACCTTGACTCGCCATCTCAAACGTGAACTAGAGAAACGAAAACATGCCAGTTTGAGCCGTCCTTTGCTATCCAACATGTCCGTTCAAAACATCTGATGATGGATTCGGCTATCTGACAGTATTTAAAATACAGAAAAGACTGCCACGACCTTGAGCAAAACTGGCAATTGACCAGAAAACACGTGTATAATCATCTACGGCCTTGTATTTGCCCGGAGCCAGACTGTGTCACGCCCACTCGACAATATCCTCGCCGGAGAGATGGGATAGGCCATGTCCTAGAACACGACTGGAAAACGTGCAGATGTCTATCAGGATGTGCATTGTCCTTCCTTGGAGCAAGGGGCTGTAGTTAACATGTCCTCAAGGGTTCTGACGGCCAGGAAAGTAGTTGAGAAGCAGAAGCCTTGGTATAACTCTACGCCCTAGATAAAGTGCAAGTGCCTACTGGAGTAGTGTATTTATTTACTACATTATACTATTTTTGTCTTGGTCATTTAATAGAATATACAATACTAGACTAAATTCATTTATTTTGTATCCTCAGCCTCTTAGTCTTATAGTCTTATTGTCTCATACCTATTTCTATCCTTATTCCTCTATATGAAACTCTCTTAGTCCCTTTTGCGCCCTCTCTAGAATCCGTATCGACCGTGGCACTGCTAGTTTGTCATAACTTGACATGGCTTTCCCCAATGTCTCGCCCTTGCAAAGCTGCTCTGCAAGGTCTGATGCGTCAGAGAGGGCCAGGTTCGCGCCGTAACCAGCAAACGGACTGAGAGCGTGGTTGCTGTCGCCGATGAATACCACACGGAGGCTGTCGACGTCTTGATGGTAGAAAGGCGCCTTTTCCCTCGCGTTTATGGCAAATACCGTCTTTGGGTCTGTATGCTCGACGATGGATTTAAATGGTTCATCGAGCCGCTCACCCAGCTCAAGACTCTGCTGGATCAAGTCTTGTACCATCTTTTCGTTGCTGAGATCTAGCTGTGGAATTTGTTCCGCCTCAAGATGTCCAACGCCCCATACCACGCTATTCTTATCGTTTGGCGAGAAGAAGCACGATACACCAGTTCCCGAGATGATAAACCCCCAATCCTTGTCCAGAGGGGCTGGCGGAGGGCCGTCGAATCGAGATATGCCACCTCGCAAGATGGCCCCAGCAAAGTTGAGATTATCGTCTGGCCGCAAGCATGCTCGAAGCCTGCTGCTGGCGCCATCAGCAGCGATGAGCAAATCGCAATCCTCTTCTGCAACCCTCTCCTCTTCTGGACGCCCTCTTGCAACCCGGACGCGGACTCGTCCATCTTCTAGTCGACGGGCGAACGTGCAGCGGGCATTCCATTGAACCGTGTCGTTGACTCCGAGATTGTCGTGGAGGACCTTGCGAAGATCTTTCCGCGGTATTCGAACGCTGGCCGAGGGCAGCCCGTCGATGGGCTCACGACGAACGCTTGCACGCTCATTCCAACGCGGCCCCCATATCTTGAATGCGCCTTGGCCATTGTGGCCAGAGACAGCCTTCTCGAGCGTCTGCTCAAGCATGCCCAAGCGTCTCAGGGCGAGGAGACCACCAGAGGTCTCGTGGCCGGTGACTGACACAGTGTAGCCTTCGCGCTGAGCGGTGACATCGGGAGAGTCGCGTTCGTAGATGATGACTGTCGGTGGCTCTAAGCTGGGATTCCAGAATTTGCGCAGTCCAACCACAAACGCAGACCCTGCGATGCCTCCCCCTGCGACGATGATGGTCTTTCCTTGAAGAAAGTGATGTTGCTCCGATTGTTGTTGATCCATCTTTATCGTCTTGTCATGAACCTAAAGGAAAAGGCTTGTGCGAACCTCTATAGGGTCGTCCTTATATATATATATAGTTTAGAGCTTGACAACTTGGATGATGGACTGTTAGTATTAGTAGGTGGTTGCCGGCATACACTGATTTCCTGTCTGGGCATACGGGTTACCTAATCAGGCGTGTGCAAGAGGTTCAAATCTCCCACTCGCTTTAGTCGTCTGATGTGTTTTTTTTTAAATACCAAATGTCTAAAGTGGTTCGTGTGTCAGAAGCTTCTCTGTCCGTATTTTCCCGCGATAGGATACTTGTATAAATATTTGGTCAGGGGATCGTGGTTCTTGTATAGCAGTTAGTACCAACTAGCTTCATTGGACGCGTCAGCGATGTATCTCGTCTTGAAGCATAAATATTATTTATAGCAGCATAGAATCGAGTTTAAAAAGTAAGCCATGTTGATTCATTGAAATTATTGATGCCGTTGCGCTTAATCATCGACTTACTACAGTAGTATCTGCTTTCATGAATTAAAAAACTTGAGAGAACAAGCTTGGCCCACTGCCGAGGCCATGCCCAGCTGTAGGGGACTCATCGCTGGCACAGTGCGCCTAGCCACTCCCAAACAGGCACTTCGTGTTTGGTACTTGAACCATGACCACTAACTAAAGAACTGTAATCCTCTTCGTCTTATTCGCCGGTAGACATGGATGGATTTTCCGGCGCCGGGTGTATATAGGATTATTCTATTCGCTTTTAGAAGCTAATAAGCCGGGTAAAATTAAAAGGGATGGATATCTATTTATACTACCAAGTTTAAAAAGAGAAATGAATTTATCTCCTCAAAGGACGTAATAAGGTTATACGTCGACAGGAGTCGGAGGCAAATTCGCACCACCACCCCGCATAAACACTTGCTCCCCTCCATCAAACCACCAACCCCACCATAGAATTCCTATACCTACCCAAACTTCAAAAAAAAAAAAAAAACTAAAAAAAAACTTCACAATACCCTTACGATCCCTCCTCTTTTCCGTCATGGCATCCGACCTTTCTGCTCCCCCAGTGCTTTCCACGCCAGACGACCACATCCTCCAAGTTCCAGCCGCCGACTCCATCCCGACATCCACACTCTCCGACGATGCCCTCCGCGAAACGTACGAGGTCGTTCGCACAGCCGATGAGATCCGCACGGGAGGTTGGAGGCGCGTAGGCCTGCAGTTTCCAGATTCCATGCTTGTCGATGCGCCTCGTGTTGTAGAGGCCCTGGCGAAGGAGCTTGCTGCACATGACGGGAAAGAAGAAAACAAGGCGGAAAGGAGGATCTATGTGCTTGCGGACAGCAGTTACAGCGCTTGCTGTGTCGACGAGATCGCCGCAGAACACGTTTCGGCAGATGTCGTGGTTCATTACGGGCGTACATGCCTTAGCCCAACGAGCCACATCCCAGCGATATATGTCTATACGAGTCATGATCTGGATTACGAAGCGACACTTGCCGAGATAGACAACGAGTTCAACGATAAGGGTGTCAAGCTCGTCATCATGGCGGATCTTACATATCAAAGTCACGTCGAAAAGCTCGTCACTCTCATACGCGAAAAAGGCTACACGAATGCCGTTGCGACAGCCGTAGCGCGCGACCCCGCTGCTCTCATACCCAACCGCAAGATCCTTTCTGACGAGGCTCATGACGACGAGCACTGGAAGTCTTATGCGGTCATCCACATCTCTGACCCCCCTTCGGCGCTTCTACTTGCTCTATACTCGCGCTTCGCTTCCCTGCACATCCTCTCCACGTCCTCGCCAGCCCTTGAGAACCCTACTTTTCGCACAGCAGGCCTCCTCCGCAGGCGGTTCGCCAAGGTTCTCTCTCTCGCTTCGGCTGGCGTCATCGGTATCCTCGTCAACACACTCTCTGTCGCCAACTATCTGAGCTCCATCAATACCCTCCGCGAAAAGATCGCCCGTGCAGACAAGAAGAGCTACACTATCGTTGTAGGCAAGCTCAACCCCGCCAAGCTGGCCAACTTTGCCGAGATCGAGGGCTGGGTTGTCGTGGGCTGCTGGGAAAGTGGGTTGATTGAGGATGATGCTGGGTACTGGAGGCCAGTCATCACGCCGTTTGAGCTTGAGGTTGCACTCATGGGCGAAGAGGAACGTGTCTGGGGTGGTGAGTGGTGGGGTGGTATCGAGAAGCTGGGGCTCAACGACAAGCCTGAGGCTTCCCACGAAGCCCGGGATGCTGTCGCAGGGGATGAGGATCAGTTTTATCATGTCGCTGGCGGTGTGGAAGGTGAGGAATCAGCCCCTCCCGAGTTTGACATGCGAACCGGCAGATTGGTCTCGTCAAGTCGTCCAATGAGGCTTCCTGTCCGCAAGAACCCTGCCGCCACCGCTGCCATTTCAGCGAATGGCGACGACCACACCAACTCGTCTCAGCAAAACGATGCCATTATCAAGCGCACAGTAGGCGAATTAGCAAGCATCAACGGCGTGGCAAGCCCAGGAGCCGAGTTCCTTCGCTCAGGTCGCACGTGGCAAGGATTGGGGACTGATTTCGACAACGAAGCTAGTACAGTTGTTGAAGAGGGGAGGAGTGGAATCGCGAGAGGTTACGAAGTTGGTGATTCAGGCCGGCACTGATATGACGAGAGGCAGCGATTACATCTTGATACCATTTTTTTTTTACAAGGATCTGGCGTTGGGATAGAAACAAAAGTTGAAACATTGGGAATACAGTTGTGTTTATTCATGTATTAGGTAGGGTATGATTCTTTCATCGACTCATTCAGCAGTGAAGTCGTAACTATATACAGTAGAAGCGTCAATCGAAGCAGCCTCCAGGGCGTACACTTCGAAATACCAATGTCCAAACCCCGACCGTTTTCTTACCTAAACAGAGCGCATGCGGCAACAGGAGCTGCCTACGTTCTGAAGCGTTTAAAGCAAAGAAATGGCATCAATATTGAGGCACTTTGGTCGTAAATCCATTCGTGTAAATCCTCCGAGAAACATGTTCTAGTAGACGTCATTAGACATGAGGCCGCTTTCCTTGCGGTGATGGTCGCAGGGGTCTTTGGACCCATTCTCAAATCCCTGTCTCGTGCTCTCCCAGAACGCGATGGAAGAGAAGGCCGATAGCGAAAGCTCAGTGTGTCGTGCTCGCTCTGGCTGACACCTGTATATAATGCCATGCGGCAAAAAAAAAAAAAAAGCTCATAAAGGCACGATCTCATGATCATGCGATTGGGGTATTGTGGGGTGTGAAGAAGGCAACCCTTGATTTATTAGTTGCCAATGCGATTGTGCTCCCGCCTCTAGACGTATACACGGCGAGAGTGAGGGCGGCTGCGGCTGCTGTAGCGGGAGCCAGAGCGGGAGCGGCTTCGGTGGCTGTGACGGCTCGAGTGGTGGGATCGAGTGGTGTAGTGGCGGTCATAGGCGCTCATGTGTCCGCCGTGCATGAAGGCAACAACAGACGTGACGAAGAAGAAGATGACGTTCATGATGCCAAACGCCCAGCAGGCCTTGAGCATGGAGCAGGGCTTGTTGTTGACAAGGTCGTAGCTGGGACCGATAACACGGACATCACCGGCAGAGAGGTCCCAGTCGGTGCCGCGGCGGATGCTGACGCAGTCGGTGCTCTGGACGTAGCGGAGGAAGTACACGGCGGCAATAAAGGCACCGAAGAAGAGCGCATCGACAAATGCGACGAAGTGGGCGTTTGTCGAGGAGCGGTGGTAGCTGAAGAGGGTGAAGATGGCCCAAGCCAGGGCGAGAACGGAGACGATGAAAAGGATCAGGATGGAGTCGGGTGTCAAGGCGTTCTGCTTGACAAAGCCGTCGACGAACCAGGCAAGCATGCCCATGGTGGGAATCTATGTGGACAAGTATCAGACCGGCTGTTGATTGAGAGCGCGCATTATTGGCATTATTGATGATTGATTGATCAATTGACTCACCAGAGTGAGGATCTGAAGGATCCGAAAGAAGACGAAAAACATTGCGAAAAACATATCGGCGGTGTTGGCAATGCAGCTCTGCTCTGATGCGTAGCGCAATGATGGACGACGATATTGTCTGTTGGCAATGTGGGAGAGCTTTGAAAGAGAGCGGATGGTGGTTGGTGGTGGTGACGAGGTGACGACCAAGCAGTGGACAAGTGTATTCGTAAATCACACTATCGAGCTCAGAAAAGCCAAATGACAAAAAGGATTGATGATGGATGGCACTGTAGTGGAAAGGGAGCAGGAAACGAGAATGGAGGGTGTGCGGGAAGAAAGGTCTATTTTGTACTGTAGGACAACGAAAACGTCGACACTCATCATGCCCAAAAACTTGGTTGGTCTGTCTCGAGGTGGTTGGTGCTTGGGTACATGCATGCATAGTCTACCGTGTAGAAACTGGATGGCGGCGGTGGGATTACCCTTGTAAGCACGCCGCTAGCTTGGTCGGGTTCGTCAATTTTCTTTTTGAGTAGGTTGGGGGATTCATGCCTCCTCTCTCAAGCAGTCAGTCAGTCAGTTACCGCCTGAATATGGAGATGAGGGTTATGCGCTGTTATCAGCCTTGGATATTGACAAGGCGCCCTTGGTGCCCAATGCCCTCCTCTGCTTGCACGGTGATGCCGAGATTGAGATTGGAATGATGACGCTCCTCTGCGCTAGCCATGCAAGCACTCTACTGATTGTTAATTAGGTACCGAGTACATAGTACAGCAAAGGAGCAAGAGGTACTACATAGTACCCAGTACACCTTATTGCAAAACGTTCCAGACCGTTTCGACCCGCGACGTCATCAGAATTCGCGAGGCTGGTCAGCTCCCACACCCGAAAAGGGGAAAAAACCGCCAGAAAACAAGCTGGCTGAACCATCAAGAAAACGGCGCCGAGGAAAACCCTTGCGTCCAAAAAAGAGATGGCCAGCCAATGAACTACCTGACGGTCTCTGATAATCCTTGATTTGTTCTGCTTGGCGTTCTTCTCTTTTTCCTCAACTGTTCAGGTACGGTGGCTGGTGATGCCCGCCCAGGAACATGGCACTATCGCCGTTTCTCGGGTAGATGCTTTAGTCGGTGGCTGGAAAGATGATCAACAGGTACCATCTCTCCTCGCAGAATTAGTTTCATGATTGTAGTCTATCTAGTGGAGTCTTTTTTTCTCACCGCAGCTATCGTCTTTCCTTTGCTTACCCCCGACTCAAGTATATAGAAAGTCGGTGATTACAGGACTCTCGTTCTCGTTCTGCCGGCCTCCCCGGATCCTGTCCATGGACCCGACTCGGAAGCCCGCTCCGAGTGACCCACCCAGCCCCGTGTTCATGTCCCCCACAACGCCGGCCGAGTTGCAAGGCAGTGGCCAGTTATTCAGCAGACTCGCATCAACAACCTCTTCAACGTGACTGTTCTCCGCCGCTTCCCATTTCGCCTCGGCAGCCCAACAATATGACCTCTCATGTGCTCCCGTTCCCATGCATCCACCCATCTCCCGCTTCCACGGCGGAGCTCTCGTTCGTTCAAGCCTTGGGCTCAAATGATACTCGACTTGGTCACTGTACTGCACCCTCTCATCGTCTACAGAGAGCGAGGCCAGTGACTGCATGATCCCGTAGAGGAGGACCCAATGACTTTGGCGCGCCATGGCTTGATCCATCTCCTGCGCCTTGTCGAACCGTTCAAACGCCTCCACTAATTTGTTGGTTGCGAACTCGTTTCCTAGCCTGTCGACATCGATAGTCCTCGCGTGGGCACGGTGCAGCGTTCTCTTCAACGAGCTGGGTGTTTCCTTCATTTTGTCTTTTCCAAGTCCTGGCAGCAGAGGATACGGGTGGGGAATAGGAGGAAAGCCATACTTGCTGTCAAACGCAAGGAGCATTTCCGCCATCTGTACCCCAGCCGCGTCCGCATCAAAGGCCTTATTACGAGTTTTCGATACCATCGTCAACTTGCGCCCTGGCTGCGCCTCCGTGGTGTCCCAGACAATATCTCGATCAACGAGGTGGTCATAAAGCGCGCCAAAGTCCTTCTGGAGCCTCATAACCAAGGTGCGAGTCAGCCAGGTATCGGACTCCGTGGCACCAGTGGACCAGCCAGAGCGACTACTTGATTGCACCAGCGGCGAGGGCGGCCAAGAACCGTAAATGTCCTCAAAATGTTCCAGAAGCATCTCTCTCAGCATATCCGCTGCCTCCCTCTGTGGGCTGCTTTCTCGGGCGAGCATCCATACGTCTTGATAGTTGAAGCCAGCGAGTCGCATTTGAGCAGCCTGGACACGACCCTGCATTTCCAGACTCGCCTTCTGCAGTAGTCGCCTCGTGACTGGGGTTATGTGCTGAAAGTCGTTGTACTTCTGCGCCCCATCATACATTCCCGCGCAATGCGTGAAGCATTCCCTCCATCCGGCTTCCCACCGCACGTCGGGCCCATCCGCCCATGCGAGAAGCGAAGCTGCCGTGGAAGGGCTGTCCCGCACGTCTTGGAGCCCACGGTTGAAGATGTAGTGCACGAGCTGGCTGACATTGTCGTTGTTGGGGGGCATGTAGCTGTCAAGCCGAACGTGCAGATCGGAGAGAGCCTCGTGTAGAGACAGCCCCACGAGCGAAGCATCACACAGCACCGCGAAGAAGTTGCGCGTTGTGATCTGATGGCGTAGTTGGTCCAGGCTCTTGATGTTTTGGGGCGGTGGAAGGTGAATCTCATATAATACTTGCCCTTCCATGTCGCCAATACTAGTGCGTTGGGACGCCGGCGGTGTAAGTGGTACATCCTGAAAACCATGGCCGGGCTTCATTCCGTAGGATTCGCCGGTTGATGAAGGAGGTGAGGGTAAATAGTCTCCCAGCGAGCCATCGTGCAAAAGTGTCATGAGATAACGACTTTTAGTTGCCTCGATAATTTTCGACGATAGTCGTAGCGTCGGCAAATGTTGGCCTTTACGCCCCAGGTAGATCAGGACGTCACCGCTGGGATCCCACAGCTCTGGGTCTTTGCGAAGCTTGTTCCATTTGGCTACGGGTCGTCCTCCTCCCACCCAACACTTAATTTGAGGTGTCGCTGCTGGAGCTGTCTGTGGAATCGGTGGTAACTTGGCTGTTGGAGGCGGGCCAACCGGTGGTATGCTCCAGGCGGTTTGAGGGCTTGGTAAAGGGGAGGCGGGATGTTGAGAAGCCGTAGAAGAAGCTGTCGCTGCAAGTGCTGGTCCTATTTGCGCTACAGACTGTGCTTCTCTACCGCGATCTTGATCGGGACTGATGATGCCAGGCTGTGGTGTCTCCTCACTTGACTGTATTCTGATACTGATACTACCTTGTCTTGTTGGCTCTTCTTCCCTTTCTTTCTTGCGAAAGGTGAATGTCCTTGCTATACTCTTCCGCACGTCGTCGCTTCGCTTATCGATCATGGTTCGCAGCCCGCTCTTCTCAATCGTGCTTAATTCATCTGGCAGGGTATATGTCCTTGATCTGCTGTGAACCCAGTCGTCTGTCTGTGAAGGAGATTGATGGCTCATGTATGCGTCCCTGTGCCAGTCTCCTGCTGCTGTCGGCTTCCCTCTTGTGGTCCATTCTCCCCTGCTCCCCATCATTGGCGCAGCATTTCTTGATAGTTGAAACGCATGTTGTTGCGTGGGCGAGATATTTGTGTCAATTGGTGATATTGATGTGTCGATAAAAAGGCCTTCACGACTGGAAGTTGTATTCACGGAATTAGCACGGCCATGGTTCGAGTCATCTCTGTTCTTTGTTTGTGTGGCCTTTTTGCGGGCGAATGCGCTTCGTGCGGACATGTTGCATGAGTCGGTGTTGATGAGGATATAGCTAGATGGTCGTTTCACGGCAGTACCGAGATATCGAGAAAAAGTAGACAAACGACGCTTTCCAATTTCTTTGCCCGGTAAAATTGAAGTTGGGCATGTGACGCTCAAAGAACAAGAGACTGAATTTGTACTGTATGGTGGTGTATGGTGGTGTATACAAAGACGCATGAGGGTTGTCGTGTGGCGATGTATTGTGAACGAGAACGAGGCGAGCGGGAAAAAGAAGGAAACAGAATATCAGACCAGCTTGGGAGAACAGCCTGCTGACCTCGATTAATAGAAGATAAAGAGTCTGGGGAAAAGAACCGGCCATGAGCTTGAAGATAGTATAAGAGGCCAGTCGCAGAGTCTAGATCCCCAACAGCTCTTACACAGCACAACACAGCACAACACGGCCGTACGATTATGATACAATGCTGGTGACTACTTTGGCCCAACTACGCCCGCAGCGCTGGAACTTGAGCAAGGGTTGATATCCCCGACTTCTTTAGCGTAAAGGTAGTTGACAGAAGCTTGTCCCGTCTCGGTGACTACCAGCCGAAGCCGGAATAGTAGGCGCTGCGATATCTTGACGAGGATGGTTTTATTAGTGCAATGCGTTGCGGCTCTTTCAAGGTTCGCCTCGACCTTGATCGACTTGAAACAGGGCCCTGAGAGATGCATTCCAATGTGCCTTGGGAGCGGGCGTTGGAGTATGAATGATGCTTATATCCCGTCAACCTTGATCGGCCAGGCAAAATGCCATGGAGGATTGAGATTGACGACTTTCAGTCATGCATCATTTCCATCACATGTAGGATTCGGGAGAAGCTTTATCATCCCATTGATCATCTCCGGCAAGTTCACGCGACTGATAAGCATCTAACCAGGCTTTGTGATAAGAACAACAGCACTACGAGTGTCGCAATAAGGCGAGTTGATGATAAACCCGCGCTACAGTATCACAGTGCTCACCAGCCTCACCTAGAGACCACTCATCCAGGGTTTCGCAAAGTAACATCGTGTGACGCGGGAAGGACGCGGGGGTCCTTTTAAGAGGCAGGATTGCCACTTTTGTTGCTTTTTTTCGCCCAAGCGAGAAGAGGCACCTATGGATAGATAACATGCCGTGCTGGGACGCATAGTACTTATTACAAGCGGTTTGTCATGAGCGCAACAAATCGCCTAGACTTTGTGTTATCCACATATCCCCGGATTTCCTTATCAGATGGGGGGGGGCTTTACTAGGATAAGCCTAATTTGCACCCTTGAAGATATGCAGCGATAGAATCCTAGTAAGTAGTTGTTGAACTGTGCAGAAAAGGAAACATGGCCGGTGTAACGATAGGCGCTGTACTTGACAAGCTCCCTTACGATAATGGCTCCAACTATTCCGTAGATGGATGGACATTGCCAAGCGTATCGGTTATAATTTGATAGTCAGCGGAACAGCGAACTTCCGATGCGTCAACAACAATATCGCATCTGCAACTTCTGGCGCAGAAATGACTTTAGGTCAAGTAGGCATTGCTCGCAATGATGAGCCATCAACGATGATGCGGAGAGAATTGAACGATGCTAAATCATGATTGTCACGGATCAACATATTGTTTCAATGCCTGGTGAACGGCTGCTGTCAAGACATAATACAGCCAAACGGTCAAGATGGAATTTTCTTGTAAAATCCGCATGGAACAAAACATTGATTATATGACAAAAGTGATCCAATACATAGGTAGGTAGTCGGACACATCTGACAAGTTCGCGAGAACCTGAAGCAGCGAAGGGTATCTTGTGGCCGTCTCACATAACAATACAAAAATAAGAAAACACAACCGAGAAAACAAAAGACCATGACCGTTCCATTTTTGCGTCAACACGCCATTCCATTCCATCTCCAATCACTTGCTCAGACACCGTGGTTGTGGACGCCGGGCTTGGTATCAGCATGAGCAGAGTGGCCGCGCGATCGCATAAACGCCAAGGCCTCCATGACAGTCAGGCCAGTGAATATGGCCCAGATGAAGTAAGCAAAGGCGACGGCAGCCTGGGAGCACTGGCAAAAGGTTCGTCCGTTGCAGTCGGGAACACCGATAAAGGCAGCTAGAGCGGTAGCGCCGGCAAACCAGAAGATGGAGGTGAGGGCGAGAATGCCGAGGGCGATCATGCTGTGGTACATGCGAGGCGCAAAGAGCGGCGCCACGGCGAGGTAGAGGAGCATGACGATGGACCAGACGACGCAGAAGAGCAGGAAGGCAACCCGGGAATGAAAGCTGTTGCCCCAGAAGGGGGTGGTTGCGTCCACGACTGAGAGACTGTTAGCTTGGTGTTGATGGATTGGGAGACAGTCTTACGATATGCCGTGAGGCCCAGCTCGATGATGAGCAGGACAGCCAGAACGGCGTGGATGATGGTGATGATCCCCATGGCCATGGTTGCTTCGTCAAAGCCGATTGCAATGTAAAAATGGAATCAAGGTGTTTGGAGTGAGATTGGCGGGGGAGTATTGCTGAGAAGGTCGGATGAAGAAGAAGGATTTAGGCCGTCAGCAGAGGAGTATAAGAGGCCGGGGAGGTAGCATTTAAACCAAGGGTAGCGAGAGACTCCCTCCAAGAGAATAATGACGGCCAGTGTCAGTCATGTGGGCTCAGCAAGAAAAGCGAGAGCATAATCGAGGCCAGCCCTATCATCATGATACAGTACATACTACATAGCATGTACAAGAGTCTCTACGTCAGTGACAAGATGGCGTATTCGGCAGTCACTCAAAGCTAGACGCGAAGCTTTCCTCAAGACAGGAGAACCCAGGCCAATCAACGACGAACAGCTCCGAGGTGGATGTCTGAGGATCTGCACTGACGACGAATCTGAGTGGCTCATGTTCCCTGCTTTCAATGCTTGGGAGGTTTGACCAAGCAGTGGCGTTATACAAATGACGTGTTGGCTAAGAGCCCAAGAGCTCGACTTCTGACGTCTGCTTGGTGGGTGGGTGATGTCATGAGCTCGTGGCTGAGAGTACTCTAGTGGCTCAGCACTCTGCGTAATGAACCCGAACACGAGCCCCAACCATTCCTTGGCCCGACAAGCCGCCTCTGGGCAAACGGTTCAAAAGCATCATCATCATCATCATGTTCTACTAGCAACGACGACGACAACGACGACGACAACGACAACGACGACAACAAGATTTCGTGACGCGACGACTCTCAGTCTCATCGTCTCCAGCAGGAAGCAATGGCCTCCAATGAACCTGGGTCTACTAACCCTTGGCTGATGTGTGCACAGCCTTGGCTCGGCAGCTGAAACCCGAAACTCAAGACCCTGAGACCCCCAGGGTCGGATCCGTCGGTTAATGCTTCAGCGCTTGGATCAATCCTGTCTCAGTTTATCTAGTGGATGAGCGCAAGGATTCGAGACAGGCACCGCTGTATGATACAACGCGCGTTCATGGGGCATCTGAAACCACTAAAAGCAGACAGTCGGCACGGGCTCTGTGTATATCCAACAATATAAACGTCTCAACCAGTCTCGTCCTTGAAGCGCCCGTCCTGTTACCGTCGTTGCGCGGTTCGTACACGACCGTTACAGTCGTCGTCTGAATAATCAATCGCCCGGTGCCCCTCATTGCTATCCCTGCGCGGATCCCATCCCATATCTGGGCCTCCGAGGTCGTATCGTCAAACTTATTGACCGACTCTTGTTTCCGCAAGTGCCTGATCATTTTGCTTGGCTGCGCCTGAGCAATAGTCTTGAGGTCAACCCCAGCCTCCTCGATGCCGACACCGTATTTGTCTCTTTTCGACTTGTTGCCAACACTCCAAATAGTCCGAAACGGATGCCCTCGCGTTCCTTTACCAGAGAGAGCCCAGCTGTAATCAATGGCACCGGTGGTTGGAACTAGTACTACTAGTCGAACCACCGAGGTCACCAGTAGCACCTCTGTCAATGCCGTATCAACTTCAATTGTCTGGGTACCACTTACGCCGATCCGATCACAAACAGCAGTACGAGACCAGCCTTTAGCCGCCGTGGCATCTGTAAGCACAGTATCATTGGCATCGGCATGACCAACAGCACAAGATCCGACGGTATTCCAAGAGCTGCAGTGCAGATATAAACTGCCGGTCGATCTATGCAATGTCCTTCGGTCATCGTTCTATCCCAGCTTCTCTTGAACGGTGTGCAGCCGAAAATGATGACGAAGAAGATGGCAAAATTATAGCCAGCAGCAAGGAAAAGCACGCCGTACACGCTCCACTTCCACCATGGCTGTGGTGATAGCTTCTTGTAAAAAAGCGCCAGGGCCATCTTGGAACAAGCGGTGCATACTGCGTATAGAATCGGAGAGATGAAGGCGAGCTCAAGTCCAAGTCAGTGAAGCCATTGTCTTTTGGACTCGGTTTCATCTTATCTTGTTTCCGATATTAAGCCTTTCCAGAGGGAGCTCCCATGCATGCACGCCTGTCACGCCGATTGCGAAGGAGCCTGCTATTGATTAATATCTCTTCCGAATATTGGTAAAGCAACTAGCGGAATGACTTACGGAGCGAGACCGCTTGAACGGCGATTGAGAATATCCACGCAATTACAAGACAGACTGACCATCATCAGCACATGATTTGGCTTTCTATCAACTCGCTGGTATGCTTCTTACCCGTCTCGCCATCAGGTTTGCGCTCAATCCACAGCTTCACATATAGGTACTGTGACTGTCTTAAAGGAGTGACAACAGAGATCTCGTTCGTGTTTGTTTAACGTATGCTGCTAACCTCTCCAGTATAGCACTGCAGGATGAGTGTGAATGTTACAGGGACATTGTATGCTTCGATTCCGGATCGAAAGCGACAAATCGGATAATAGGGAGAATAACACAATCGATGGATGAATTGTTTCGCCACGAAAAGAATGCAAGGGCCGGAAATTGAAACAATGAAAGGAACGACACAGCCAACGTCAACATCTGACCTTGTCTTCTTCAACAGCATCTACCCATCGTCTAGCCAGCGCTTCATTTCGATGCTCTATCCCGGTCCTGGCTTTTACGAATATCGAGATCCATCCAGCTAGACTGCCTTTTTATCTCGGAGACAATGACTCGATGAGATTTGCACAGGCCGGACCAGCTGGTGCCCAGGGACGTGTCTCAGGTCTGGGGCAATCACGACGATTAGAAGCGCGGAATACAACAGATCTACCCAAGAGGATTACAAGTTAGGATCGCGTAGCCCGGGACTGTTCCGAGCATGTGTTTGAGATCTTTAGATGGAGTATCAAGTGAGATGTGACGTGTTCGACCCAGGAGTTCGGGCAACAAATAGTCTGCTATCTGTCCAGGAACGCATCATGTTCACAAAATACTCAGGCCATTATCCTCGGTTTGTTCTTCCATGAGAGAATGGTACAGGACTGGGAGGAAAGTTGCAAATCTCCCAAGAGCAACGCGGCCAACTGATCCTCTTGGCACGGGGAGCGAGCCACCAAGGCCCACGATGTGACATGATCATTGCACAGTTTCTTAAAAACGATTGATCGACAATGTCTCAGCTATAATGTTTGGGGTGCTTACCCAAAAGTGGTCCCTGAGGACTCCTCCCGGCAATATGGCTCGCCTTGTCGGATCCGCAGCTGGAGATGGACTGGTCGTGGAGCTTTCAGGAGGGTAACCAACACTATAAATGCCATTATACTATGTGTGACCAGCCTCTAAACATCTGTTTGCTTCAATTGCAGGACTCAGACACGCAGTTGAACACTCCAGTAACTGGGCATCCAAGACGTTTTCCATTCCGTATTTTTACAAAGGAAACTTGAGGCAAACTCGGCGTAGACTATTAATGGGGTAGATCTGGAGTTACAAAATCCAGGGAAATAAACAGACCACGCCTAGCATACTGCTTCCTGCATCGGGGTTCAAGTGAAGCTATCGATATATCACAGCGAGCCATTGGAAGTAGGTTTGGTTCAAGCCGTTGAACTGGTGTCAACTCTGATTAGGCTTTCGCACCACGCACTGCACCAGGAGACGTTGAAACGCTTTTCAAGACGCTATATTTTTTACTTGTGTTCTCTTCTCACTACTTGATATTAACCTCGGATCTTGAGACCAAAGCAATTGGCATAATAGGTAACCGTAGCAGACCAGTCGGTGAAAACACCATCTACGCCAATCTCACGAAAGACATCCAGCAGCTTGAACACATCACCGTCATTGTTAGTGATGTTGGCAATTGTCGCATAGTAAAAATCACCGTTGGCGCCGTTTGCAAGAGGGCCAGATCGCTCCAGACTCCAGGTGATGATCTTGAGCCCCAGCCTCTTAGCCCGTCGAGCGTAGACACTGGGCACCATCTCCCCGTCCTCGCCAGTGGCAACGAGATAGGGCAGAGGCGGCGCGATGTAGCGCAGGCCATCTTGAGCGTAGCGCGTCAGGTTGCCCACGGCTGTGGGAAATGTCTCTGGCGTGTCGCCTGTTTCATCGAGGTACATGGCCTGGCGCGCAAATGCAGGCTCGGCCCTGAGCCAGTACTTGATATCATCGTACAGGAAGCTCTGGAGGTAGACGTCTCTGGGCTCAACGCCCGCCTCCTTGTGCTCGTCGATGAGCTGCTGCGCATACATTTCCTGGGTGTAGCTGCCTTGGAAGGGCATCTCGACCTCGGGCGTCTTGAGCTCAGGGCTGTGCTTCAGGCCAAGCCTCTTGGTGAGCTGAATGTGCTCCTTGTGGCTCAGAATCGTGCCGCACGTGTTGTACAGGTCGGTTCGCCAGCTGGGCGTGCCGTCGAGGAAGTCCTCCGCGTTGGTGGCCGTGGCGTTGAAGCCCTCCATCCTGGCGCACAGCGACTTGAACTCGCTGAGAGTAAAATCACTCGTACAGCACTTTGCAGATGCGGGCCTGCCGTTCTTGGCAGGCTGGAAGGGCTTGGTGCACTTGGCGTTGAGCTTGGGGATCGTGACGACGTTGGTGGTGTAGTGCAAATCACACTGGGAGTGCCGGCAGACGAGCTGGCGATCTTTGGTGAAGGAGACATCGCACTCGAGGACGCCAGAGCCCATGCGAGCTCCAGCCAGGTTGGACTCGAGAGAGTGTTCGGGAAACTGGAGGGTGCCACCACCGCGGTGGGCAATGGACCATTCCGAAGGCTTCTGACGCTTCTCGGAGCACGACTGGAGCTTCTTCTTGAGAGGGCCCTCGTCCATGTCATTGACGAGATAGTCAGGTCGAGGGCCGAGCGAAATCTGCTTCACAGGCTTGACCGTCCTCAACAGGTCCTTGTCGCCGCCATAGCTGGGCTTGGGTGCAGCCACGGCAGGGCTTGCAACGGCGAGGCCAGCGAGGATAGAGGTCGAGAAACGCATGGTGGAGAGGCGTCGATTGACTAGCACAAGAAGCGGCACAAGCGACGAAAAGACAATCACCAGCTCAGCCTCGCGAGAAAAGAGGAATTGAGGCTGGACCAGGCCTCGATACCACCCGGGCCCTCGCTGAGCTTTATAGGCCAAAGGCCTGCGCAGGCCATCCTCGACCAGACACGCCTATCTAGGAAACCCGCGGGGATGACGTCGCGAGATCACCAGGAACAAGCCCATCCTCTACTCCAGGATGTGGCTCTTGCTGGACCCTTCGGTCTTGGTTGTTGAGCTAGCAAGACCCAAAAGGAGGCATCATATCGCCGATCACAGCCCAGCTCTGCAGGTCAACCAACGGCGTACGATGGAGACCGGATCTGACATGAACAAACATCAGTCTCGACTATTCTTGCATCCTTACTCATCGTCCGCGGACAGCTCAGCCAAGTCAGCGCTTGCAAGCCAGCCAACGAGGTACTATAAAAACCGAGACAGGCCATACACACGTATACTTACTTGAAGGGGCCCCCCATAACAGCACAAGGTTCGGGGAGCTAGCGTTGGAAACCTTGGAACAAACTAGAGTTTCCGGACACATCGAGGAGCACGTGGTGCCGTTGGAGGTTGGGGTTCTATGCAATGTTACACTGGAACGATTAAACTGGGATTGAAGCGTGCTTAGTCCGAAGCGTGTGATTTGCCGAAAGCTTGCGAATGCATCCTTGCATAACCAGCATCTCTGAACCTGCGCCGCACGCACGTACGGGTACTCGGTATAAGCAGCTCAACTGAGAGCCTGCGATCTATGCATGTGCTCTTTCGCGGATTGGTCATCGGGCCGTGGCATGTACAGTTGGATCCTTATAGCTCGTCCTTGACTCCTTGACCGATTCGAATCTTGCCAACCTCGTCCGCTGTGGTCTTGAAGTGCTCAAACCGGGGCGCATCTTCTCCAATGCCCCAAGCAAAGACGCCCCCGACCTTGAGCTTTGGCACCACGCGGTCAAACTTGCTCCGGATGCTCTTGGTGCTGTCAAATGTCCACCAGCGAAGCTCTTTCGCGTCCCAATAGTAGTAACTCCCGTCGTCGTCATGGCTTCCCTCGGTCTGCGCTCGGGCAAACGATTCAGCTACATCCCGAGGCGTCTCGTCGTGCCAGCTGAAACCTCCCGTTTTGCCCAGATCAGCCCCAGTGTTTGCATCTTCAAGCAATTGCGTACGGCAACCGACAGGCTTTGCGGGATCGCACTGTTGGGTCATGAACCACTTGACATAGTAGCCAAATCCGAGGTTGAGCTGGCTCGGCGGCGCACCACGGTCGATGTACCGCTGGATAGCGTCTTGGGTGTCCGAAACACCGCTGTGGTGCGTGGTGAGGCTGTTGCGACGGTTCATCAAGTCGTAGGTCATGACGTTGAGAAAGTCGACCTGCTCCATGATTCGAGGGACTGTGTCGGGCGTAAAAGCCATCAAGTCAACTTCTTTACCAGGGACGGCAGCGGAGAGAAGCTTGTCGGGACCAAGGGCGGCACGCAGCTCCTGGAGGAGCGAGACGAAGGCTTCAATCTCCCACATCCGCTCAGAGTTTGGAACTTGTCTGTAGTCGTCACGATTTCCTCTGTTTCCAGTGAGTTGGTTCAGTGAGCTCAAGATATCAAGGACTGCGAGAGTGAGTACCTACCCCGGATACTCCCAGTCAATGTCGACGCCGTCTGCACCGGTCGCAGTAACCATGGCCGCAACCTGGCGTGCCCAACGCTTCCTCGAGAGCTCGGTCTCTGCCGCTTCTTCAAACCCTCGAGTGTCGCCCCATCCTCCGATCGCCACCAACACCTTGGTGTGGTCAGGGAACTGGTTCCAGACATCCGAGACCGAGGTGAATAGCGGATACTCGCCAGGCTCCGTATCGACGTTGAAAGTTGCGGAGCGCATAAAGGCGATGATGACATGCGAGACATGGCGCACGAGATGCTCTGCCGGGACAATGTTGTGTTGGCTGCGATGCCCATGTTTCGTGGTTAGTGAGTAGCCCCTCAGCATCGCTTTGCAGGGTGGAAATACCATACCCAGTGAGATACATGATGCAGCGAAATGGCTCCTCCACCTTGGATGTATCGGTCGCCATCGCCATCGCCATCGCCATCGCCATCGCCATCGCTACCAGCACAAGCAGCCATGCGTAGAAGCGCCCGATAACGCGCATCTTAAGCGTTTTGTTTGTGGATGTTGATGTGTAAAAGTTCAAAACGCCCCTCTACTCTAATTCAGCGACGAGGTAACGTGCCTGCATCTGCGGGTCAACTGGGGTAAATAGGTACTGGTGTCGACCTCTGAATGCCTTCAGGCTACTGCGCTACTAGGCTGATGCGTAAAAAGACATAAAAACACGCAAAAAGACACGAGCCAGCGTCTTGTCGAGATAAACATATTATTTCTTACTATACACAAACAAACAACACCATTTCGCCTTGGCTCTATCCTGTCTAGTAACATGTTCCAAGTGTACCTGTACCGCCCATGGCCCGCATACAGCAGATAAAACTGCATCGACGTTGGAGCTCTCAACTATTGACAAAGATAATCAAATAATCGTGACATCGTATTCGCATCGTGTTCGCTTTTACGCCGCAACTCCGGGTCATATAAGACCACGGCTCCTGAGGATTCGACCAAGTTCCTTGAGCTGCACCGGCTTAGAGAGAAACAGATCCAGCCCGTTCGCAAATGCATCCTCTTGCGCATCCTTTGAAGCCAGACCGGAGATGGCAACAATATGGCTCCGCGTCATATTGGACGCCTTTTCAAACTCTCGAATGAGCCGTGTCGCCTCGAAGCCGTCCATGACCGGCATTGAAATGTCCATCAGTATGCATTTGTAATGCCCCTGCTTGGACTTGTACGACTCCAGGGCTTGGAGGCCGTTCGATGCTGTGTCGGATGCAAGACCCAGCTTCTTCATATAGGCTTGCAGAATCTTCATGTTGATAGAATTATCTTCGACAAGCAAGAACTGAGGCTCCGGTGACGGTGGAGCGGGTCGTTTTGCTGGAGCTGGTGGCAATGGAGTCTGAGCATCGTCGTTGTCAGACCTTGCCCTTCTCTTATTAGGGGACAACGTTGGGACCATATCAAAGTATCCTCGTTCCTTGCCATCAGGCCTGTACTCGCACGATTCTGGTCCAGCTGTCGATACCGATGGCGGTTGGTCAAGTGTGGTGGAAACGCTGGCGCGATCTGCAGCTGTTGCCTGCAGCTTTGTCCATCGTCTGAAGCAAAGCACAAAGGCTTTTGCGAGCTTCCGAGGGCCCACGCTAAAGACACGAGATTTGTTTCAGTAAGTAATTCTAGCAAGCAGAGCCAGTGTGGAGGACTCACGGGCGTGATATGAAACTAAACAAGCCCCAGTTGATCTTGCGGAGTGACCGGTGCGTCTTCTCGAGCTTGCGAGCGACTGTGGCGCTCCGGCATACCACAACCACAGGCGAGGAAAACTCGTTCCTAGGTTGCTTCGCTAGCGATTCGAGATGAGATTCGTCGCAGAGAATCAGATCAGGAAGGAACTCGATGTTACTAAAAGAGCCCACGACCTCCATCTGCAACCAATCGCGACAGATCCTCCCCAATGAGGAGTACTCATCAAAGTCTCCGGCACTCCATCGTTGGCTGTCTGATGCGCTCTTGGGGGGTGGGAACCCTTCGATACAGACGCGCAGGCGTGACAGCTCTATTACCTGAGCATTGAACTCGTCTCGATCAAGCGCTGTTTCGGTTGATTCGAGGCTAGCAGCCTGCAGCGGAAGCTTCACAGTAACCTTGGTTCCTGTGCCTACCTTGCTTTGGATATGTATTGAGCCCCCTAGGGCTCTCACAAACTTCCTCACGAGACTTAGCCCGAGTCCAGCGCCTGAAGAGTGGGTGTTCTCTTGGGTGAACGGAGAGAACAAGCGGTGATTGAGATAATCTTGCCCAATACCAGCTCCAGTGTCAGTAATGTCAATATGGACAATTCGGTCCCTTGGTCTTCCTTGAGCAGGCGGGTCTTGATAGACGGCCACCTTGATGAAACCGCTAGCTGTGTATTTGAGCGCGTTACCGCAAAGATTCATGAGGATCCTTCGCAGAGCCCCCGACTCGGCATGAAACGCCCAGTCCACTGCTGGGTCGATGTCCAAAATCACAAGGACCGCTCCAGGTCCGGCATCAGTGCTGCTCTTTTTCCCCTCTGCCCTGGCACTATCCACCACATCCATGCCATCAAGGCGGATAAGGGGGTCACGATCAGCTTCCTCGCTGGAACTGTGATCGTGAAGAAGCGATACGGATTGCTGCTGGTAAGTATGGCCGGCATAAACACATTCAAAGACTTCTTCCACCAACATATCAACATCTAGGTTAGAGGTGATGTGCATCATGCCATCTGTGACGGAACTTTGCTGACTCTTTTGCACCCCGCGTGCCACAGCCATGCTCGAGTTGAGTGGCTGTTCTTTTGGTGCCTTGACAAAATTATTGATCCTTGTCCAATCAAGTAAGTGGTTGATGGTGTCGAGCAGTGTGCGACCACAGACTTCAAGGGAGCGCAGCACATCTCCCTGGAAGACATCCAGGGCAGTGTCGCGCAAGAGCTCCGCGCAAAGGACAATGCCATGAAGAGGCGATCGTAGCTCATGGGATAGCGAGCTGAGCAGGGATGATGTGGCAATCGACACGATGGAACTTTCCATCATTGCAACATCGGCCATGATGACTGTGCTGAATGCCGACAGATAACTAAGCTCCCCCTGAACACTGAAGAGGCGGGTCGGTGTCATGGTATATACAAAGCACCCGGAGAACCAGCGCTGTCGGTGAGAATCCCACAGCGGCACAAAAGCAACGCTGCGTGCCCCGGGGAAGATATCACGGATAGCCATGCCCTCATTTCTTCGCGAGAAGGGATCTCTTGCTCGTCGACAAGGCTTGCGACGATCGTCTGCTTGGTCGTTCTGCAAATTTTGAGCTTTTTGAGCTTGAAATGCGGCGGTTGCTGAATCCTCACTTGACGGGTCACTTGAGACCATTTCTCCTTGGTCATCAAAGTTGAAAATCTTGCCTCGTGGGTAGCGACGGAGTAATTTCTGCAGTTGTCGCTCGGGGACGCCTCGACTGCGCCCTGCAGGGGCCTCCCCGTTGATGCTGGAAGATATAGAAGTAGAAAAGCCCAGAACAGGGCACGTAGCCCCTGATCCGTGGGAGCCGCCGGAACCTTTGGGAGACGAGAAATGGGCTCGATCAGAAGACGAGGACGAGGACGAGGACACCGAACGATCTTGAGCCTGCGACTCGCGCCGTAAAGAGCCGGACCGGACTCGACCAGCAAATGAGCCAATGCCCGCATCCAAAAACAGGACCCCCTCGACCTCGATAGACTCCCTGAGGATGTTGGCAGCTTTGGAGAATATGCGACTCAGCTGGTCCTGGCGCGAGTCTTCCCCTGGCGTCAATGGGTGTGAAGTCTTGTTCGTCTGGTGAAAGGGGCTTGATGGCCTGTTCTCACTCGGACTTTCAAGAATAAACGTATCCGGAGTCGAGTTCTGTTCCATCTCAGCCGCTGCATGCTCTTGCTGATTCTGGAATTGCTGCTGTATTTTGTTAAGAGACCCTTCTTCGTTGCCAGAATCAGTGGCAAAGGCATGTGTAAAACTGGACTGCCAACCCGACATGGTGGTTTTGCCCTCGACGTAGCTCCCCAGGCCGCGTACCATGCGTTCTCCAGGGCGGCGTCCATCTCCAGACCTTGCCAGTTCCAGCTGGTCTAGAATAGATGCTGAAATATCTCGCATGATCTGCATGGATACCTCGTCAAACGTCGCTCGTGGTTTGTTATCAAGGATGCACAGAACGCCTATGTTAATTCCTCGGCGGGTCCTTATTGGAACCGCCGAATAGAAGCGATGCTCAGGTCGTGATTGATAGTACCAGCTGTCTCGAAGTTGGCGGTTTTCAGCCAGGTCGCTGATGACGGTGACAGGGAGCTCAGGGTGTGAAGACCCCTGCGATGATGCGTCCACCTCTGGGGCCACCAGAACGTGGTCGCAAACACTCAGGGCCCGAGGGATTGCAGTACCGCAAAGCCAGAGACTATCCGAACCGGATGTTGGAGGGTTGGCCTTGGCGGATATGCGCAGTGAAGGAGTGGCCTCGGCGATGACATGCTGGTGTTGGCAGTCAAACAGAGAGATCATGGCACGGGAGGCGCCCAGTCTCAAGAGGGCCACCTGAGCCAGAGCCGTCATGGCAGTGTTCGAACATGGTCGCAAAGAAGATGGCGGAATGAGATTTGTAACATCATTGCGGACTGAACTGGCGACGAAGACAGAGTCGTATCTGGCCATTGGTTAGATGAATCCGTTACGCGGCATCAGACTGGATTGCTAAGGGCGAGGGCGAGGGCGAGGGCGAGGGCAATTGAATATCGATAACGAAGGATGATGCGTACTTGAATGTCTCTCGTTCGCGAGATGCCTCGGACACGGGCTTGCTACAGCTCATGATCAAGACCTGGGCCCATGCGAGCAACTTCGACAGGCTACCTAACCAGCCGCTGACAAAGGAGGTTGTGAGGTTCAACGTTTACTGCAGCTACAAAAATCGCCCTGCGGAAGTCCTCCAGCTTCGGGAAGATTACTTAAGGATCGCCTCTTGCTCATGCCTACCACGCACGCGCCACAACTCAAAGCTATTGCCACCCCGCTTTACCTCATGGGAAAGACCTAAACGGGCCCTAAAAGGGTGGAGCCGCCAAGCAGGGAGATCTACCAACGGCATAGGAGATCGATCGCCGGAGTCAAACTTCCATCTATAAACTGGACCCATGATCCCCATCAGATACGTACATGCTACGGCTTCCTCCACGACATGGTCGGTATTTCCAGCAAAGTAATGAGCCTCGATGGCTTCTAGGGAGCCGATACTCAATAGTCAAGTGCAAGCCAAGGGTGAATTCCGGTAAGCACGCGACCAAGACACATGTACCATGTGAACTACCGCCCTGTACCTGATGTAACATTGAAAAAAGCATCCGCAGTAATTCGATGTTTTGCATGAAGTTGTAGGGTACCTAGTACCTTAGCTATCCAAGACGTATACAGTGCATTACAGTGCTATCGACTGTCTCAGCACGGTAAAGTGGCTTGAGCTTCAATTGGAAACCTCTTTTTTTTTTTTTTCTTCCTTGGCGATCAAGTCAGTCCATTCGCAATATTACGTTGAAAGCAAATAGCATATACCTATTCGTATGCAAACACGTTGAGAATATAAACGGCACCAAAAGAGCCCACTCATTGCTGCTAGGCTTCCTCTACACCAGACACAGGATTTTCTAGTACTTTTTATTTAATTGTCCTAATCAATCGTGGGAGTACCTTGGTCATGTTCGAAAATACCTGCACTCTCCCTCTTACGGCAGATGTTTTTGCTACCGCCCTCCACCCCTCCGAGCCATTGTTCACTGTTGGCTTGTCGAGCGGCCATGTTGAAACCTATCGATTACCTCCCGGCTCTTCATCCGACGAGAGCGTCGACGCGGATAGCAGCGTGTTGAGTGATGGAAAGGGCATGATCGATTCGGTCTGGCGCACTCGAAGACACAAGGGAAGCTGCAGGTCACTCGTCTACGCGCACGATGGATCGGGTGAGTTCTTTTGACATGCTCTTCTGCGAATGTCTCCTAATGTGTCGCAGCCGTGTATTCTGCAGGAACCGACTCGCTGGTCAAGCATTTCGAGCCAACGACTGGAAAAGTAATCTCCAAGTTTGCGATCCCTAGCACTACCTCGATGCCCGATGCGCCTACTCTACTCCATGTACTGAACCCCCAGAGCCTGCTTCTCGCGACTGACTCTGGAGCTCTGCACATCATTGACCTCCGAGATGGCGCCCCAGGCAAGAAGCCAGCTCAGACTCATTTTCCTCATGCCGACTACGTATCTTCCATCACCCCTCTGCCGCCATCGAGAGAGAGTACAAGTGGTTTCCCAAAGCAGTGGGTCAGCACCGGTGGCACTACCCTAGCCGTTACGGATGTGAGAAGAGGAGTACTCGTACGCAGCGAGGACCAAGAGGACGAGTTGCTATCATCGTGCTTTGTTCCAGGCATGGGACCTAAAGGAAACCGCGACAACGGTGTCCTAGCCATTGGTTCTGGTTCCGGTGTATTGACCCTGTGGGACAAGGGCGCTTGGGATGATCAGCAGGAGCGCATCATCGTCGATGGCGGTAAGAAGGGCGGCGGTGAGAGCATTGATGCTGTGGCTTTTGTGCCTCAAGACATGGGACTTGGTAAGAAGGTCGTTTGCGGTGTTGGCGACGGAAGCCTGCGTGTTGTGGACCTTGTCCGTAGGGAAGTGGACGTCTCGACCAATCTGCGCCACGAACACATGGAGAGTGTCGTGTCCCTGGGTTTCGACTCCGAGAACCGACTTATCAGTGCCGGCGGTCGAACTGTCAAGCTCTGGGAGGAGCTTTCTGAGCTTCAAGCGGGCGAAGATGATAGCGAGGACGACGAGGATAGTGACGACGGTGACGAAGAGGACAAGACCAACAACGACAAACGTGCTGCAGAGAGCGACAGCGACGAAGACAGCGATGAGGACCGAGTGGCCGAGATGAAGCGACGAGTCAAGCGACGCAAGGAGGTGCAGAATAGCAAGCTTGGACCCATGGGAGCTCACGGCATCATGGGCTTTGACGGTCTGGATTGAGCGTAGTCTTTTGAGAAGAAACTTGTTACGATACCCGGTGGGTCAAAACGACTGACCTTTTTGAGATAGAGTTGGAACGAATGACTCGTGGAGACAAGACCTGTATACCATTAAGACAGAATTCATGCTTACATGAATACAAACATTTCGATGAATCACAAGAAAAAGAATTTATGTTTGACAACCTTTTAATTGTTAAATTTCTGGCTATCTATAATGTTTGAAGCAGCCCACCCTAGGAGGTGGACATCCAACGACTCATGTGCTGTTGGTAGTCTTCCGAAACGAAGCATGGCCACAAAGTGGGATAACCAAGAACCCATCCGCGTTGAGTCGGGGTGAACAATCCTCGGTCGATGCTACACGACCTCGGGATAATTCTTCAAGGCCCAGTGGCCTTATGTTTGACTCGAGGCCCAGTAGCCTCATGATGAGTCTTCTCGAAGCCCAGTAGCTTCGGATTGACAAGTGCGCTTTTTCTATCCCGGTAGGGAACAGAAGCAGATACCCCTGCCATAGTAACATGGTGCCAAGGGTCGCATCTGAAACCGGTGACTAGAGAAAGGACTTGAGGCGGCGTCGTCCCCCAGAATTACTCTATCACAGAGAAAACCCTGGGAGGTACAGCCGTTAGTCGGTGTCTTGCGGAGAAGCGCGCGACATCCCGTCCACCAAGCGCAGATTACTAGCTGACTCTGCGAAACGGGGGTCATGTTCCTTTCTCCATGGCTCCTCAACCGTAAGAGTTGAGGCGGTGGGATAGGCGGCGTGCGTCGTGGGAATATCGCATAAATCATCAACTTTGATCCCAAATCCGAGAAATCGGCATAAAGGGGGGGATCCGGTGTGAGAATAGGAGGCCGAAGGGCTCCTCGCAGGTTACAAGACAGTTTGGTGTAAGGAGATGGATGGGTCAGAATCGTCGCAGGGACAGAGTCAAGGGGGGTTAGACGCCCGGTAGGTGAAGATAGCTCCAGCAAACATCATTGGACTTGGCCAGCTGGTCAGCTTGAGCAAAGTCCTCCATGACTTTTTCGTCACTGGGAGCAGAGAATCGCGTAGAAGAGCTCATGGTGAGGTTATCGTCGTAAATGATGACGGCTGGAAGTGTTTTAGATTCCCTGGCAATCTCCGCGTTGTGTCCTTCTCGAGCAAAGTCACTTGGGCCGCCACCAGGATGCAGTTCGCTCCCGCTATAAGTTGTAGGGATACAAATGTGAGGGATTCCTTTGCGTAACGCTACGGCTCGGGCCAACGTCACAGCAGAGCCACCACCAACACTAACGACGCAATCTCGACTAGAACTTCGGGCTGGCACAGCGACACCTGATGGGCTGAGGATATGGCTATCTAGATTGGGGATGATAGCCTGGATTTTGTGGGCGAGGTTCAGCCGTGAAGGACTTGGGACAATAAGCGGAGATGATAAATGTAGCCGGGCCAACTCGGCTGGCAAACGGTGAATAGCTTCGGGGCCAACCACTACACGGGGTGATGAGCCGTGACGATGGCTTCGACGATGTTGGGATCGGGAGCGAGAGTGATGGGTCGGACCGGTCGGACCGGTGTGAGAAGACCGGGGCGACAAGTTGGTGGCCGGCGGCGTCACGAGCGCGGGCGCCTTGATGGCAAGAGCTTTGAGAAGTTTTGCACGTATAGCGACAAGATCCGGATCAGTGACTTTTTGAGGTGGAAGTCGATGAATGGCGCTGGTGGAGCGGTGCATGTGCATGAAGGGCCGAGAGCGGCTGTCCGCAGGAATCGGACGGCGGTTGTAAATCGTTGGTGATTTCGAACGAGCGCGACATCAATCAAGTGCCCAAAATGACAACAAAGGATTGATTGATAGCAGTAGACGAGGAAGAAAAATCGATCGAGATTTGATGAATGATCAAAGATTCACGACAAGGAAACACAGCACGAGGTGAGCTAGGGCACATTATTATGGGAAGATTGGCGTGTCCTGTGAGCAAGACCCTTTGGGCGAAAATCCGTTAGCAGCACCACTGAGTAGTGGCCGTTTGTTGTAGTTTCGCCACATAAAGACGTCGCCCCTTGCCCTGGATGAAGGGAAATTTGGTTCCTTTACTTTTTCAAAACACTGCAAATAGGGTCCAACCAGCAGCAGCAACAACAACAACAACAACAACAACAGATCGAACAGCTGAAGTGGCAACACGCCGATAATTGACTGCTTGCCGTCGGTCCCTGGGTTTGGACCCTGAAAAAAATGATGTATAGGGGCACAGGGGGGAGCAGTGGATATACCTATTCTGTAATGAAGACGTCAAAAGAGTGGCAACGGGGGGTGCTGTTGACCCCCAAAGCCATTGCGGACCCCGTTGTTCCGCCCCGGCCGGAGCATGGCTCCGGAGAGTGGGTCTGTAGTCGCAGTGGCTTCGGAGCTGCTCCGCCAATAAGGGCTATACCTGGTCTGTGTGGCAAGGAAATCCTGGGGAAAGGGCGAGCAAGCACTTTATGTGTAGAAAAGCTGCACTCCATTTCTGCAAAGTGAATTGCTCCAAGTTGTGATCTTTGAATGAAGCATTCTTGGTGGCTTGGGTTTTACCCAGAGTTACATAGAAGTACCTTGGTCGAATTCAATCACGGAACATTTCCTCTACTGCTAGTCTGTTCCTGTAGGTTGAGAAACTACGGGAAACTAATATGTTAATGGTTCCAGACAAAGTTAAGAGAGAGAAGAGAAAGACTTGACCTTGCGATAATCTACATTGATAATATTTCAGTAGATTTACAGTCTAAACTCGTGGGCGATGGGTTTTAGATCGTTGGAAATGTGATGATAGGAATAAAGAAGATGATATCAAAATAGATACCAGGGCCGGGACGAAACAGGCAGCCTTTTCCCAACAGACTGGCGATGAAATGTTTCAAAAACAGAAAAAAAAGGGCGTAAGTGATGTTCTGGCATTGTTGACTACCTACCTACCTAAATACCTAGCGAGGGTTTCCAATTTTCAATCAAGATCCTCACAGGCGCAGTCAACAAGCTTTTTGTAGGCAGGTGGTACCTTATGTACCTAGGCATGGTGGAAGTCGCCGTAGATAAACTTGCCCTTGCAGCGGCAGTCCCCGACGCCTTCCCGTCCTTGGCCTGACTTTGTACTTTAACGCTCGACTGGTTTTACTTTTACTCCTCCACCATTCTTCACCAAGGCTCAATTTGGAACACTGGTCGATAGTTTGCCCAATTCTGCGGGAATGTCTCGAACCCATTGGCTCCATCTCCTCCCCCTCGCAGAGATGCTTTTCGATTGCCTACCCTTATGTATGCTCGACCTCCTTCAATCAAGTTGACGCGCAGTCGCCCGACTCCGACCTGATCAAAATGGCAACCCAACCCGGACGCGGCCGGTAGCCGGCTTTGTTTCCGTCGCTATCTTATCTGATAACTGCTCAGCTCGCCAGAACCGAAAGCTCGAGGCTTAGCAATGACCACAAGCAAGACTGTGCTCTGCGATCTTATCACTGAGACAATGGATGAGGCGTACGATGCCTTGCATGCTCAGGATAAACAGAGGCACGTTGGATGGCGCAGTTAATCTGATCTGGTGCCATCTGACTCTCAAGGTGCTTCCATCACGCAGCCTGTTTCCTATTCATGCGGTGGGTTGGACGTCCGTCACGATTCTATCATGATTCAACAGTTTCCCCCGGTCCTTGTCCTCGCAATCCTGCTTAATATCTGTCAGGCTTGATGCCCGTTTAGAACATCACTGCTTGATGCAGCCTAGACGAGCCACAACCCCAGATGATGCGCCGATGCGCTATCTCCTCCCCTCGATTCCATCCCAGCCCAATGGTTATGACACGCCATACTCCCCCACGTTGGTGCGCCTCCAATGATGGCCCCTCGGACTGATAACGACCTAGCCTCCTAGCTGCCGGATTCCCATCCTGGAGTCCGGGGTCATATGTTTCTTATGTTACATATTATGCATATTACAACTCCAACAATGGATTCTCAAATACATAGCTCATGCTCTATAGCTGATCTTGTCGTTTGATATTGGTCTTGATTGATTGGGACTCTCCAACCAGGACCCGCAGACACCCACCCGCTGCCCCCAGCCAAGCATCTGGGATCAAGAAGTCCTGATAAGCTATCTCTGGATCCACGAGCTAACTTATCAATTGCGAGTTTTGGGTCGCTAGTCCCGACAACGGCTCTGTCCAGTCGCCAATCTACTCTCTGAGAAGAGTCAGTTAAAGTTCAATACTTCATATAGTCCAGCCGCAACTTGGTTCTAAATTCCGGCCAACATCGCCGCCTCTCTTTGCCTTGTCCAGTACTCGACAGCAGGTGTCATACACACGCTCCTCGAGCTGATCGACGCCAAGATTACTGCTTAGCTTTGGGTTCTCAACCATCCCCGCGCGTTATCAAGTCAATCTGCTCCAACTTCGCCCCATCTCAAATTTCTTCGCACAACTTCATCAACCGCGGCAACCATGGACGAGGATCACGGTCCACGATCCATTGTCCCTGAGCATGCACCATCTAGGTCATTTTCTCAGCGTTGCAATGGTCTTGCCAAAGCATTCACAACCAAGCATGGCCTCATTGGTGACTACAATTATGCCTTTCTCTTCCGGCCGAACCTGCCCTTCATGAAGAAGAGTGTCAACCCAAGTCCTTTCTTTGGTCTCAACGACAAGATGCCGGTTCTTCTGGGCTTGCTCCTGGGCTTTCAACATGCATTGGCTATGCTGGCAGGTGTCATTACACCACCCATGATCATTAGTAGCAGCGCCAACTTGGCACCTGAACAGCAGCAGTACCTCGTTTCAACTGCCCTCATCGTTTCTGGCATATTCTCTGCCGTACAGATCACCCGATTCAGGCTCTTTGGTACACAGTATGGATCTCAGGTTAAGTGCGATACGAGCCAAGCTGATCATTATCTTGCAGATACTACCTCGGCACTGGAGTGCTCTCTGTTGTTGGAGTCTCATTTAGCGTTATTCCCGTCGCTCAAGGTAGCCTTGCTCAGATGTATGCTAATGGCTTCTGCCCTTCTGATTCCCAAGGAAACCCTTTGCCCTGCCCCAAGGGTTATGGAGCCATACTTGGTACCTCTGCCGTATGCGCTCTCATCAATATCCTTATATCTTTTGTCCCGGCCAAAGTGTTGCTGCGAATCCTGCCACCAATCGTCACTGGCCCTACTGTTATGCTCATTGGTATCAAGCTCATCAAGTCGGGCTTCTCCAACTGGATGGGCGGCAGCGGAGGCTGTATGACGGCTACTGATGGATTATTCGCCCTGTGTCCGAATATCAATGCACCTCGTCCTCTTCCTTGGGGATCTGCAGAATTTCTTGGCTTGGGTTTCTCTGTCTTTATCACCATCATCCTTTGTGAACGATTCGGCTCGCCTATCATGAAATCTACCTCAGTTGTTATTGGGTTGTTGATGGGCTGTATCATCGCTGCGGCCTGTGGTTACTTTGATCGATCCGGCATCGACTCTGCTCCTGTCGCCTCATTTGCTTGGGTGCATACATTCCCTCTCTCAATTTACGGGCCACTAGTTCTTCCTCTTTTAGCTGTCTACCTTATTTGCGCTACCGAGGCCATTGGTGATGTTACAGCAACATGCGACGTTTCGAAACTGGAAGTAACTGGAAGAACATATGAATCGCGTATTCAGGGCGGTATCTTATCTGATGGTCTCGCAGGATGCATTGGTGCCCTGATGACTATGACCCCAATGTCTGTCTTCGCTCAGAACAACGGTGTCATCGTTCTCACCCGCTGCGCCAACCGCAAGGCTGGCCTTGCCTGCGCCATGTTCTTGGTCATTATGGGGGTCTTTGCAAAGTTTGCAGCAGCTCTCATTGCCATTCCTTCAGCAGTCCTCGGTGGCATGACCACTTTTCTGTTCAGCGCTGTGGCCGTTTCGGGCATGTCCATCATTGTCCGAGGTGTCCCCTTTACTCGACGCAACCGCTTCATCCTCACGGCTGGTTTCGCATTGGGCTATGGCGCGACTCTCCTACCCAATTACTTCGATAACGTCTTCACGTACGAGGGCAGCAACCGATCCCTTCAGGGCTTTTTGGACGCCATCGTTCTCGTGATGGAGACAGGCTTTGCAGTCGCTGCCATCGTCTGCGTGATTCTCAATCTTACCCTACCTGAGGAGATGGATGATGATATTGATGCGGCGCAGTCAGCAACCAACGTTACAATGCACGGGGAGGGTGAGGGAACCAAGGCTGTTCCGGGATCAAGTCGAGAGCACAGTATAGATCCGCAAAAGCAGGGTTGATGAAAGCCAAGAAGGGCACATCCGCTCAGCATAAACTCTGTCTACTCATAAAGAAACATATTTAGATTGTACAATAAGCCAAACGTTGAATCAACAAGCTCATACCATGATTTTGCCTCAAACATAGGACAAGTCTGTTAAAGCAGTCCTCCTAACTGGCTGAAATACCCGTGCAGGCATTCAGCAGGCGACAAGACATGAGGGGAATATTTACCACGAAACTAAAAGTTGTACTTTGTGTTAGAGAGACATGCTAGGTTTTTTATTTGTTGATTGTTGATTGTTTGTTGATCCATCTGCCACTAACAGTGTCTCTAATAGAAATGACCTTGTGAACCCGAAATCCTGTACTCCGGGCTCCTTTCTTCAAAACGACAAAGGCTAAATACAAAATTGCTCCTATGACCCGTGCCAAAACTTTAGCCGTTGAATCACTGCCCTCAACTCGTTACTCCGTAGACCACATGGCTCCGACCTTCATACCTCTGCTGGTAGAAACTGTTCATCTGTTTCCTATACGACTCCTGTACCTCTCCCCATAGACCGCGGTGGCCACTTTTAATGCAATCACGCAACTCCCTCTCTTTCTTGATTTTGCAGCGGCATTGGTTCGGCGTGCCGCAGAACTTGGCTCGATCCTCGGCGGTTGGGAACATGATGCTGACACGCTTGAGATTGGGCCAGTTGACATTGCTGCTCGTCGAGGCTGGGTTGTTGAGTGCTAAACGGGCCAAATTCCAGTCCATCTCCCCGTCTGAGGTTGACTGCTCATATCGTCTTGCTGCAATATTATTGTTGCCCTTGTTCTTCTCAATCGCAGCAATTTCACAAAATAAACCATCTCTGCCAGACTTGCGACAGTTACAACGCTCTGGGTTCATATTCGTTTCGTCGTCAATTTGGATCGTCACGAATGAGAATTTACCATTTTGGGGATTTTGGGTGAAGAGGACGAGCATTGGCTTCACTGGGCGTTTGTGGAGAAGTCCAGTAGAGTTCGTCCCAGTCGAGATACTGACGCTGTGAATGTCACTGTTGGATGAGTTGCTGTTGCTGGAGATGCCGCTGGAAATGCTAAAGGAGCGCCCCTTGTTGGTTGTGTTTGTGCTGTTGGATGAGATCGGTTGCAGCGAATTTGGTCGGCGTGGGGACGGAGATTGCCCAACTGGTTTCCGAGGAGGCGCTTCCCGAGGCGGCCCTGGTGTTGGAAAGAAGCTCTGTCTCCTTGGGACAGAGGGTCCGATAGGATCTGGCGAGCTTCTCCTTGGCCATGAGCCATAAAACTCGGGTGATGCGGGCTGCCGTTGGGGTATGGACGGCAGACTTGGATGACGGCTGGAAAAGTTTGCCGAAAGGCCATCACCATTATTCTCACTCGGTGGGAATATTGAACCGGATGATATAGAAAACCTGGTTGAAGAACGGGGAGGGCTTGGAATGGCCCCAGAGGTGAGAGTCGACAAGGAGTTCTGTCGGCTCGCTGATGAACTCTTATTCGCGTTGTCCGCCGCATCGCTGTTTGTAACAAGAGAACCGTCGGTCTGTTTAGGCATCCAGAGTTGAAGGCAGGCATATTCCATGAATTCGACGCCACCGAGCACGAAGATAACTCGACAGTCGTATTGCGTCACAGAAGCCCAAGCCTTGAATCCTGTGACAGCCTGCTGGAACTTGAGTATATGGTCTGTGTCAATAAAATCTAACCTCGCAATTCTCTCGTTATGCCGTAGAATAATTTCCTTTACTCGTCGGTCGCCATTCGGTAAGGCGTATTGAGGGTTGATGACCGCCGATGTGATGTCGAAGTCGATTATTTCGGCTGTGAAGGTTAGTCCTCCTCAACCACGCATAGCCGGGGTCTCACACACTTCTCTGTCTTGATTGGCCTGACGTTGCCTGCACTGAACCAGACATGATAACCCTGAATCTTCGTGCATCTGAATCAAGCCGCCGAAGAAGCTTGGCCTTCTTCTCAACACCTGACCTGTAGCTTTGTAGAGGTCTAGGAAGGTCAGTGATTATAAAACAAGGGTATCAAATTCAGGCTTACACCTCAAGCAACTGCTCCATCATCTCGTCTTGATTCACCACATCAACTAGGGGATCAGGCTCCCTCTCTGGCCAGATAGAAAGCATGTCTCGTTTGAATGCAGAGCTGGTAATCCTTGGCTTGGTGAGCTCAGGGCCGAATCGGGCGCACTGGGTCGAAAGATCCTGCTAGTGTTAGTAAGAGTAACCTATGGCTTACCACAGAGGTCTCACATCTTCCAATTGCCGAGTATATGATGGCCAGTGTGACGTATCCTTGTTTGCCATTCGTAGAGCAGGCGACATCTGGATCCTCTTGAGTATCCAGACGCATTTCAAGAGATTGATGTATTGGTCAACAGGGGGTATACGTTCCTCGACGAGCATACCAGACTCAAAGTTGACTGTGCTTTTATTGAAATTCATTATGAAAGCATCAGAGAGTTCTTTGAGCTCAAAGTCGGCCTCCACACGATATTCCGGGTGAGCTGTTAGCGCTGCAAAGCGAAACTGGTCATCGAGGTCGATGGGTACTTCAAGCAGGATAATGCTGCGTTGATCCCGTTGGTCAAGTGCTTCGTCGAGATCAGGAATGAGAACCCCCATCAATCGACGAATATCATGGTGGACAATAGTGATCCGATCTGCCAGGTCTCTGTGCATGAGCTCGATGTCTTGCCGGACCCGAAAAAGAAGGTCACTGCACCGGTTAGTCCGTTGAACGAACTTGAGCTGCCTGCACTTACATCTCGAACGGCTTTAAAACATGGAGAATCTTGGAATTGTGTAGTATAATTCGTTGACGTAGTTGATCGGCCATGGGTTGAACAAGTACGTTCCATTCGAGGTTGCGTAAAGGATTGCCACCTACTCGGTACCGATTGTTGGACTCGAGCAGTTCGTAACATTCTCGTAGCGTTGTCTCGTAGTCTCCAACAATCTCCATCAATGATGCCATGTCCCATCGCAGCTTTGCTGGCGTGCTGTGTCTTCGTTGGCTCTGAAGAGAATCATCTGCTTGCACAACCACCCTAGTAAGGATACCTAGGTTCTCGGCGAGGCCCTTCACATCTCTCCCAAACTCCACATATTGTCTCGCTGCCAGGCGGTCAGGACTACTTCATAAAACTAGATGAAATGGCTTGGTAAAGGGCCAACAGGAACATGTGCATGTCGGCACGAGCCCACATACGACAGATGCTTTGCTTTAGGGAAGCCTTGCAAGGCATAGTATGTGGAAGCAGAGGGACACATCCTTGGGCACTCACTCGCATTATGCTCTTCGGTCCAACCGTAGCGATAGATATCCCAAGCTAGGCGGCCGATGCTGATAAGGTCTCCGACTTGGAGAGGACCTGCCATCTGATGTTGGTTCAGTTACGATTAAAGAAGGGCTTTTGGTGGCAGAGGTTGGCAGTGACAGGCTGGTGGTGGATACTTGAGCAAATGCAACCGTCAACAGGGCCAGTGGAACGTGAACAAAGGTGAGGGCAGCAATAACATAAAGAAGGCCGGTAAGCTAGGCTTTTGCTTAACAGGGCAGCGGAAGAATAGTAATACAAGGCCTTGGCCGAAATGCTCTGATTGGTATACACAACATCCACAAACTCGCCCTGTGGAACAATGAAGCAAGGTCCAGATGAGTCTTTTGACAAGATAAGAGGTGGGTGTGCAAGCTTGGTGACTCTGTATGTAATGCAGACCAGAGTGGCTGGCAGGGTCAGAGAGGGCAGCCGGCTTCCCAGGCAGTCAATGTTGACGGTTCAACTCAGACGGCTGTGCGGCTGGTTCAGTAGAAATGGTGTGCTACTCATGCGGACTACATACCAGCTTGAGCAAGCACATCTGTGGTGGTGGGGTCGAGGCAGAAATGAGCATGCATTTGGAGGAGAAGCTCCCTCACTCCTATCAGCCGGCTCTCGAGGTAATGACAGCTCGGCAATCCAGGAAACCGTATGGTTTTTCTATGATGTATTAGACCGGTCACGCAGGACGTTTGGTCATGAACCTCTCGTCATCCCAACCGAAGCCTCACATCCGAAGCTCTGAACAGGGTTGCAAAGTATGGATCCAAGGGTCTTTCAGCTTAGCTTGGCTTTACCCCATGTCTGAGATGTATCGGGGCTGTGCAAATACAGGGTCGGCAAGGCATATTGGCAGATAAGCCTCGGGTGTCCAAAAGCACGATAGTCGTTTACACCAAAATCCGTCGATCTCCCACCAATTCCATTCTCGTGCTTTTTGGCACCCCCTAGATAAGGTAACTAGGCCGTGTTGCGAGCTCTTGCGTCTTGACTAGACTGCGGAAAGAGTCTGCCTAGAATGACCAGGTTGAGGAGGGAGTCACACGAGGGTGATGCGGCTTGAACAGCGTCTTTTGTTTGGTCGGCTAGCCATTTCGAGTCGAGAGCTGCACGCCCGGCTTTGGTGTGATATTTATGTGCCTCAGGGCGTTACTTAATACCCAGATAGCCGCATCGCTCCTCTCAGAGCTCAACGTCTTGCTTGCCTTTGTGCATTAATGTCTTGATTGACCCGTGCCCGCTTTGGCTTCAATTTGACGCCTGAATTGAACCCAGCTTCAATCGTCTTGGGAGCCGCTTCGAAGGATAGCTACCTGCACGCGAGGGCACGCAATGGACGACTTCGCAGCGTACCAGAACAGCCATCGCGCTGGGGCGCCTCAGCGCGAGACCCCAGCCTGGGATAGCGATCAAGAGGGGATTTTCGACGATACTGATAACCCCAATGACAATCGAATCTACACTTCTGCCCCCAAGGAGGCTTTCAAGTTGGGGTACTTCGATGTCATGTGTTTGGTGATGAACCGGATGATTGGTAAGTTGAAGATGACGACCGAATCTTTGATATGATTTCTTATCAGACGGACGATCCGAAACGTGTTCGAGTAATGTTGTTGAAGTTGGATTTAAGTTGACAGTTTGGGATCTGATCAACCCAAGTGGGGACATTGGCACCTTCCTCGTCAGATCAGACGAGGTAACCGCTCCTACCTTGGTCCAAGCTCGAATTTCAAAGTGTCAGATCATCTGCTTTAGGAAGTTGCTTTCCTTGCTTCATCGTCTGTCAATATCAATGTCGTGATGCTCAGAAGTCGATGGCTCAATGATGAATCGCTCATCATTTTGGCTTGGAGTTGCTGACCAGTGACACAGGAACTGGTATCTTCAACTCGCCCAGACGTGTCATGGAAGGGACTCGTTCCACTGGCGCCTCGCTCTTCCTGTGGTTCGCTGGCATTATATACTGTCTCTCTGGCGTCCATGTCTACATTGAATACGGCCTCAATGTGCCTCGTTACACCATCGACGGTGTTGAACAGAGTGTACCTCGCAGCGGTGGCGACCTGAATTATCTTCAGTACGTCTATCGAAAGCCCGCATACAGAAAAGGCACCGTGCTCTTGAGTACATGCATGTTCGGATTCAGTTTCGTGGCCCTTGGCAACATGGCTGGCAATTGTATCAGCTTTGCAACGAGGGTGCTGTATGCATCCGGTAATACCAACCCGTCTTCTGGAGCTGTCAGAGGCATTGCTATAGGCATTGCTATTCTTACCTGTTTTATTCACACATTCTCGCGAAGGGGCGGCATCTTGCTCAACAATATGTTGGCTATTGTCAAGGTTATGATCCTTCTACTCATCATTGTTACCGCTATTGTGTTCGGTGCCGGGAACTTTAAGGATGTCGATGGCGAACCGATCCAGAATCACCTCACACAGAATACGCATCCTTCTCATGCTTTCGAAGGCTCCTCTGGAGATGCCAATGGCTTCGCTCATGCTTTTCTTGCCATCATCTTTAGCTTCTCCGGTTTTGAGCAGCCCAACTATGTCATGGGCGAGATTAGCCGACCAAAACGAAAGCATCCGATTGCCATGATGCTTGGTGTCGGGTCAGTTGTATTACTTTACATGGCTGTCAACATTTCATATGTAAGTCTTGGTCTTGCATTATGTAGTCGCATGATGCCAGCTAACTCCTGCAAAGATGGTTGTGGTGCCAAAAGACAAACAGATAACTGAGAACGTTGCGCAAGAGTTTTTCAAGAACACACTCGGCTCCTTGACCAGAGATGAGACCGGCGAGCGCATATTCAATGCATTCCTTGCCATCTCAAGCATGGGTAATATTATTGTCATGACTTATACTGCTGCCCGTGTTAAGCAAGAGATTGCAAAAGAAGGCATCCTTCCCTATGCAAAGTTCTTCGCACAAGATGGAGATATGTCTTTGGGGCGCCTGCTGGATTGGTTTCGGAACAAGGGTGTATTTACTTCGCTCTTGAGCTCGCGTTGGCTCTCACCTGAAGACCACAAGGAGAGGACCCCAGTGGGCGCCTTCGTCCTGCATTTGGTTTCGTGTTTTATCCTTATATTCGCTACTTGGGGCATGCCTTCTGACAACGCCTACGTCCTTCTTACGAGCTTGAGTGCATATGTCATCAATGCCTTTTTCGGCTTCTGCCTCGGTTTGGGAATACTCATCTTGCGTTTCAGAGGTCCCCCAAAAACCGACAGGGACGAGATACAAAGCCCAGCAGCATCCCCCAAGACTTGGCGACAAATGACAGGGAAACAAATTAACCCCACGCTAAGCGTTGTATGTGCAGTTATATATGTGATCGGTGGTCTATGGCCCATAGTCACCATCTGGATCAGGCCCAGAAACGAAGAAGGCCTCCGCTGGTGGATTATACCAACCATCACGTGGTCGGTCATTATCGGCGGTGTCTTCTGGTTCCTCGGCTTTCTTGCTTTCGCACAGCGCAGGAAACAAAAGAGGAATGAGATATACGTGGTGGAGAAGAAGCCTGAGTTTGAGAGCGTTGATGAAGACGGCGGCTCGGGAGGAAAGACTGGAGGATACGTGCTTGTACATGAGACGGTGTATCTCAGTTGGATTGCAAGGGAGATTCATGAAGCTGGGGGACTTGATTCTCCAGGGCTTCACAATCGCTCAAACACCATCCCTGCGCCCTCAACGAATCGATATGCTGGGACGGACTTTGAAGCTTTTCCACAGGAACAGTATAGAACTGGGATGACAGGGACATATAACACAGGTTATAGACCCTGAGTGGGTGATATCAGTAATAATAAAAAGAGGTTAATGGCAAGATGGCCGTGACTCCATTTTAAAATGATGGCAGCTATGGATTGGCAGTGTGCGGGAAGTATTATTGTCGTTATAAGAACGCAAAAAGAAAAGATCGAGGATCGATGCGCGACCACGCCAGGAGTCGAACCTGGAATCTCTAGAGAGTTCAGAAGATAAGAGACCGAAATCTAGCGCCTTAGCCATTAGGCCACGCGGCCGGTGATGTTGTAGATATGATTAGACACGAAGTTGCAGGATAGGTAAGATCGCTCGCTTGTCATGATTCCTACTCTGCAGTCACAACCAGATGTGCAGTGCAGCCATATTGACATGGAACAATTCAAGAGTATTGGTACTTTTATTCGTGGTATCCTGAGTCTCCTCTTGATCCCTCCTCTTTAGCTGTGCCTTTTAAATCAGAAGCGCCAGCCGTAGAATGACTAATATTAACTATGTATGTGTGGTATCATGACTTGCACCGCGCAAAAACTTCCTCGATATTCGTATGATCTGTCATGTTTCAAAATCGCGTGCCTTGCGGGCGAGAACTCGCACATTGTCGACAAATCCTTCCACGAGCTCTTGGTAGCGATGAGCGCCGCCATTCGCGGCTTTGCGGCCTTGGTCGATAAGTGTCTTGGGGTTGAGCTCAATCTCAAGCTCGTGTTCTTTTTCCATTCTACCCTGTGTATTTAGTTAGTACAGTCCAAACCTCTAGCGTCAGAGAGACTTACCCCATGGCCTGCATGAGTGACCTGTGTGAGATCCACTTGATAAGGCCCTTGTGTATAGCTCAACCTATCCTTGTTTCGATCCGGGTTGTCTCCACGATTCGGCAGCTGCTCCAACTCTTCCACAGAGCCATCCCAGTTCATTTCGAGGTTGATGCTTATGCGGCAGTCCATGGGCAAGCCGGGGAAGTGGATATCGATGTCGGCAACCCGAGCTTTGATGATCTTGCCAAGAACTTCCTGAGTCTTCTGGTCATAGGTTACCCGAACACGAACAGATTTTCTGGAGCCAAGGCGACTTCGCATGCAGCCAGGTATTCTGGCTTGTAGGTCTGGAGGAAGCTCGAAAAAGCGATCGATCTCTCTCCGGTGCTTGTAGACGACTGGAACACGATGGCCGCCCATAGGGCCACGAGGATGCGTGACCTTTACAATCTCGTTGAGGAAGTCGTTATTCTTCTTATGCGCCGCCTAGAATTCATTAGTCACACTTCCAGACCGAAAAGCATTATAAACCTACCTCCGTCATGCTACTCTTGAAGGCGACACGATGGCTATCCAGCAGAAGGCATTCAGAAGCAATACCGCGATCCACCCGATGATTGGTGTCCTTGTCGATAAGAGTGCCGAGTTTAGCCTCGATTTCGAATTCGATACCCCTGCTGGCAATCTCTTGAACGTCTGGAATACTAAGAATATTGACAAAGAAAAAGTCGGCCACCTGTCTAGAAGTGTCTTCATATGGCTTCACACCAGTGATACTGGGCTCCCAAGGGCCAAGTATTTCTTGCGGTCCCGGCTCAGCAGGAGGAGCAGGTTGAGCAGGCGGGTGGGCTCTTGCAGCCTCAGGCGATGGATGGCGACTGCTTTGTTCTGCTTTGCCATTGACGTGTGAATGGATGTGTGAATGGGCTCTCTTCTGCAGCACGAAATTTGGGTTGTGAGGCATCTTGTTTGAATCCCTGATGCTCTGTGCCCAGATGGGTGGCTGTGAGTAACGTTTCCGCTTCTTCCCTGATGGTGCGGCGGGTGAGCTCGAAGACACTGATTCACGCTTGATGGAGCCCTGGCCACCATTGACCTCGCTGGGTCTGACTCGTTTTTCGTCAGGCTCTTGCTTGGGGCTGAGATCACGATCTTCGAGCTTTCGCTTCGCGGGAGTTGCCGCGCCCTCGTTGTCGATAGCCATAGGTTGCGGAACGGAAGCTTGCTGAGGCTGCTTAGCTTTAGCGTCGGCTGCAGCGAGCGCAGCGAGCGGATCGGGGTTGCTTTGAAGCGAAGGTACGCGAGTCTTGGGACTGACAGAGGGGCTTGGTGCGCGCTCGCTATGCGACTGAGACCGTCGGTGTACGTCTGGAGCCGGCGAGCCGTAGCTGCTAGATATACGCTTGGTAGGAGGTGGAGGCGGAGGAGGTGAGCTCTGTACTTGTGCTTGTGCGTGTGTCTGTGCTTGCGCTACTGGAGGACCAGTCGTGAATGAAGCTCTTTGCTGATATGGACTCGAAGGCTGCGCGAACCCCCTGGTAACCGATGTTTGTCTGGATCCAGTAGATAGTGGTGGACCGATGGGTGTAGCTGGCTGTGATGACTGACGGTTGTATTCTCCAGGAGGGGGGCGGGAAGAGGCGACGGGACTGCCTTGGACAAAGGAAGGCCCGTATGGATGCTGAGTTTGTGCAGATGTGGGCGTGGGAGTAGAGTGAGCAGAGTGAGTGGCTGACTGCGAGCGTTGATGTTGATGTTGATGTTGATGCTGATTCAAGTAAGGCTGAGGAACTGCGGCGCCGACGGGGGGCGTCTGCGGGATAGAGTGCTGCTGCTGTTGAGTCGAGGGATAATGGCCGGGTGCATGACCTGGCGGCATGCCCTGTGGACCCTGAGAGAAGCTTTCCCGGGGTGTGTACTGGGCAGGCGGGTATTGGTGACGCTGGATGGGACTCGCTATCTCGGCAGGAGACTGAGTGGGCGGAAAGGGATATCCAGTGGCAGCCGGCGCAGCTGAGGGAGTCGTCGATGTTCTGTAGGGAGATTGACCTGGAGTTGGACCGCTAGGGGATCGCACATCGTGGAATGAGCCGGCCGGTTGTAGTGGAGGCGGCACAGGTCGTCCTGGATAAGGTCCGGGTGTTTGATACGGAGATTGGGGTGGGTACGCTCCCGGCGGTTGATGGGGAGATGGCTGAGGATGCGACGGTGGCCGTGACTGAGGGCGATGAGCATGCGGGGGATATTCTTGCGAAGCCGGTTTGCCTGGCGAGGGATGAGGTGGTGGTGGTTGACGGCCGTATTCACGATAGTATGGATGCTGGGCGGGTGCTTGAGCCGGGCCCTGTGACGGTCGATGCATCTGCTGCTGCTGTGGGTGAGGTTGTTGATGATGCAACGACGGCGGTTGCGGCTTTGGCGCAGGTTTGGCCGGGGCGCGGTCGCCCCCGTCGGATGTATTAAGAACAGATCGAAGATCCATGGTGATGGGACAGAAGCCGGATGAAGATTTTGCGACAAGACGACGTCGCCAAAGTTGGGCGCGAGAGAAGACCACAAAGCGATTTCAATGTCGATCACTCGTCTTGAACCGAACCGTGGACGCGACTAGAACAAAGCCGCGTACAAGTGGACGTTGTCCTCAATGGGAGAGGGTATTGGACGTTGTTGGATCGATGGAGGAGTTCGTGGTCGCGCGAGGAGGACGGCGCAAGCGGACATGGATGACTGGTCGGGATGTTTCTACGCCGCCATGGCGAGGCTGCCACGCTGTCGAATTGGCGATAGACGATTGGCGAGTATAAATCGCGTATAGCGACAAGTGAATGCGGCTGAAAGCTATTCGTATAGACGATGTAGTGGAGTAATCGTGTGCGCTGGACGTTGCTCGAGACTTCAAGCTCCCATGGTTGAATTGGTTATTTGGTGTTGGTGTCCTGTCGCCTTTTTTCTGGCGACAAACAAAGACGGATGGGCGACAGCCTGACGCTAGAGCTTCAGGGATTGCCCAAGGTCCACTGTACATGGCGACGGGACAAATTCTGTTAGCGATGCTTTCCTTTTTTTGCATCCAAGCTGTTTCTGATTGCTAGTACAAGGCTTGTGGGCCAAATACTATGGGGTTTCAGGTACCGATTCTTGGATCCCTGAGAGGCTTAGCATAATTTCAGATCAGGTAAGCCTCCATGTGAGACACGCTACTTGTCACCTTTCTTTCCATATGGCAAATGCCTTGTCCGTCAAGCCTAGGATTATTTAGCTGCAGTAGATTTTCCATTAAAGGGCAGGGCCTTTCTAATTTCAGGGGCTCAACCTGAATGAACCTCACTCAGCCTTGTCGATTCCATCGTTTGGAGATGTTGACACGATCTCTTACTACCGACTCCTATGGTACTTGTTTTACATTCGCACCGACGTCACAGTTGAACTGCCAATGACAAATTAGCAAGGTAAGTCTTTGCTTGGGTGGCCAACGCTTTCAACTATGGTCCGTCCAGATGTTCTACCGAGTCAGCAGCATGGAGCAATATGGCAAAGGAGAGGGAGCCAGCGTTAGGTTGTAAGTTATATACCCCGTGATTTGCCATGTAGTAGGCCGGAAACTTGCCCACAGACCAATTTGAGGAAGCTTGAGGAATTTATAGAACTTTTAGAGCCATCTCGACATATCCCACATGGGAAAAACACAAGAACAATAAGAGTACCATGATGGATATTATGCAAGTTCAATAATACTCCCATTGGCTAAATCCCCTCACAAACTTCGATTGTCTGTCGCCGCAGAGATGCCCATACAACCGCGTCAGGACGTTACCTAAAGTACCATCTGTCGAGTACGATCTGAGACGGTGTTAGATGCACATTCTATGTTCTGCCGCGTGAAAACTCGAGATCTACCTTAGTAGGTAGGCAAGGAGCTAGGTGAGTTACCTGAGGTTGGTAGATAAAGTAGGCGATAGGCCGCATGGAAGCGCAGCTATTGAATCACGTGCCCTGACTCTTGGAAAGAACCCACCTGTACGGATAGGCTTATGTAACTTCGCACCTGCCTGGAGCTCTCGTTGGCCCGTGCACCCACTACAAGGCAGAGCTGTGCCTGACGTGGACCGTCTTGAGTTACCCTTGGAGCAAAACACCAGCCAATCCATCGCCTCCATCACTCTTAATTCTCTTACCCGTCTCTTTTGTTTCTGTACATCACTAGCAATTCCGTTACTGGAATCTGCGTATGCCCTTGGGTTTATACGGAAATAGCCCATTCTCTACTGCTCGGCCATTTCTACCCCAACAACCTCTCTTATCACCTCTCGTGCTGCTCCAGTCGTCTCTCGCCCGTCCCCACGACCCATCGCTCTCCTTCAAGATGCCTGGAATCGTTTCGGCGACCGGCGTCCTCGCCTTTCTCACCGATGAGGAGCCCGAACTCAAGGTCTTTGCTCTGCAGACCCTCAACGATGACATTGATACTGTCTGGACCGAGGTTGCTGCTGTGCTCAGCCAGATGTACGTCATTCTCGCGTTTTGCCTCTGATGATGGATTCCGGTAGCTAACATTCTTCAAGTGAGGCTCTTTACGAGGACGAGTCCTTCCCCGAGCGACAGCTCGCTGCTCTTGTCCTCGCCAAGGTCTACTACCACCTCCAAGCCTACAATGACAGCATGGTGTTTGCGCTGGCCGCTGGCGATCTTTTCAAACTCGACTCCCCTGGCGAATTCGAGGAGACAATTATCTCCAAATGTGTCGACCAATACATTGCCGTCACTGCAGCTGAGAAGTCGACCCCTCAAGCCTCCAAGACGACCGATTTGCCCGAGCTAGCTACCACTTTCGCAAGCGGCGCTGAAGGCGCTGTTATGTCTCCTACCACGCCCTTCTCGCACACAACTCTGCCCCCTAAATCGCTTCTGTCGCGCGCCTCGGTCGATAACACCATGCTTGAGGCAACCTTCCAGCCTGCTTTCAAGCAGGGACGATCTGGCTCCATTGCTGAGCTCCCCGACCAGGCCACTGGCTCGCTGCAGAGGGTCATTGATCGGCTTTTTGAGAGCTGCTTAGAGCAGGGCCGATACAGGCAAGTGGTAGGCATTGCTATTGAGGCCAAGAACTTGGATGTTCTTCGAAGTGTCATCAAGCGCGCCAGCGATGACGAGAAGAAGGCCAAGTCTAACCCCCTCGAAAATTCTCCCGGCCCGGCCGAGGATCTGATGGAGTACACACTGGGTATATGCATGGATATCGTCCAGGAGCGAGGCTTCAGGACCGAGATCTTGAGGTTGATCCTCGATCTTCTCAACGAGATTCCTAACCCTGACTACTTTGCCATTGCCAAATGTGTTGTCTATCTCGACTCCGATGACGAGGCTTCTAGTATGCTGCGCAACCTTGTCGAAAAGAATGACCGCTCCTCTATTGCAAACGCCTATCAAATCGCGTTCGATCTATATGACAATGGCACACAGGAGTTCTTGGGCAAGGTCTTGGCATCCCTACCTGCTAGTGAACCCGAAAAGGAGGCAGCCGAGAATGGTGAGCAGTCCAGCGAGAAGGAGTCGCTGCTCGACAACAAGCAAAAAGACCCTGAAAGCGAGCTTCCCGAGGAGGTCAACCAGGCTTACCGCAATATTCGAGCTATCCTTGACGGCAGCAAGACAATCCGCCTGAATCTCGAGTTCCTTTACCGCAACAACCGGACCGACTTGAGCATTCTCAACAAGGTCCGTGACAGTCTCGAGGGCCGCAACTCTATCTTCCATACCGCCGTCACTTTCTGCAATGCCTTCATGAACCAAGGAACCACCAACGATAAGTTCTTCCGCGATAACTTAGAGTGGCTAGGCAAAGCTGTGAACTGGTCCAAGTTCACTGCCACCGCTGCTCTGGGTGTCATTCACCGTGGTAACCTGTCCCAATCACGCAAGCTGCTCGAACCGTACCTCCCACGGCAGGGTGGCCTGAGCAGTGGCTCCATTTTTAGCCAAGGCGGTGCCCTCTATGCCTACGGACTTATTCATGCCAACCACGGCGCCGAGGCCCTTGAATACCTGAAGACACAACTCGTCCAAGCTGAGGAGGAGGTTGTTCAACATGGTGGTGCTCTTGGTCTTGGTATCGCTGGCATGGCGACTGGTGACTGGGAAATCTTTGAGAAGCTCCGAGAGATTCTATTCCAGGACTCGGCTCTCAATGGTGAGGCGGTTGGTCTGGCAATGGGCCTCATCATGCTGGGCACTGGAAACGTCAAGGCTCTTGAGGACATGATCACCTACGCGCACGAGACTACACACGAGAAGATTGTTCGCGGTCTTGCCATTGGTATGGCTCTCATCATGTTTGGTCGACAAGAGGGTGCCGACGTTCTCATCGAGGGCCTTCTCAACGACCCCGATCCCACCTTGCGATATGGTGGTATCATGACAGTTGCCCTTGCTTACTGCGGTACTGGCAGCAACAAGGCTATTCGAAAGCTACTCCACACCGCCGTCAGCGATGTCAATGACGATGTCCGCAGGATTGCTGTCATGAGTTTGGGCTTTATTCTCTTCCGCAAGCCAGGCAGTGTGCCTCGTATGGTTGAACTCCTTTCCGAATCGTACAACCCTCACGTCCGATATGGTTCCGCCATGGCTCTCGGTATTTCATGTGCGGGCACCGGCCTCGACGAGGCCATCGACCTGCTCGAACCAATGATGAAGGACCCTACGGACTTTGTACGACAGGGCGCTTTGATCTCTCTTGCCATGATTCTCGTTCAGCAGAACGAGGTCATGAACCCAAAGGTTTCTTCAATCCGCAAAACTCTCAAGAAGGTGGTTGGTGACCGCCATGAGGATGCCATGACCAAGTTTGGTGCTGCCCTTGCCCTTGGTATCATCGACGCTGGTGGCCGCAACTGCACCATTGGCCTCCAGACACAAACCGGAAACCTCAACATGGCAGGTATCGTCGGTATGGCTGTCTTCACTCAATATTGGTACTGGTTCCCCTTCACCCACTTCCTGTCCCTGAGCTTCTCGCCTACCTCCATTATTGGGCTGGATCATAATCTCGAAATCCCCGATTTCAAGTTCCACTGCGCTACTCGACCAAGCCTGTTCGACTACCCTCCCGAACAAGAGGTTAAGACCGAGGAAGGTCCCGCTTTGATCGCCACCGCAATTCTATCAACAACTGCTCAGGCTAAGCGGCGAGCCCAGAAGAAGGAGCGTGCTCAACGAAGAGAGAGCATGGACATCGATACCGCCCCCTCTAAGAGCAGTGGGGACAAGATGGATGTTGATGAGGACAAGAAGGCTGAAGAGACCAAAGAAAAGAAGGAGGACCAAGAAAAAGAAACCGCTACCTCGACTGACACCAAGAAGAAGCCTGAGAAGGAGAAGGTTGGCTATGAGATTGAGAATATGAGCCGAGTACTTCCCGGCCAGCTCAAGTACATCAGTTTCCCTGCTGGTCGATACAAGCCCGTCAAGAAGGTGAGCCACGAGTATGTCCCAAAGTACACTTGCATTTGCTAATCTTGGATAGCCTACGGGTGGTCCTCTGCTGCTTCACGACAGCCAACCTGACGAGGAAAAGACTCTTCTCGAGGAGAAGCTCAAGAAGGTGACGACTGAACGCGCTCCTGTTGCTGGCCAACAACCAGGCAGGGGTGGACGATCCGGTGGCCAGGGACGTTCCCTGCTTGAGGGTCTTGCCGATCCTTCGCGATCGGGACCCAGCAACGCTATGATTGGACAGCTCTTGCGTAGCCAAGGTCGGTCGCCATTCGGCCTTCTTGATGCTGATCCTCAAACGCCTGGTGCCGCTGCTGTTGCGGAAGTCCTGACCGCCGTCGATGAGGAGAATGCGGGTGACGAGGATGCGGCGCTGCCTCGGGCATTTGAGTATTTCACAGATGCAGAGGAAGACGAGTCCGACGACGAGTAGGGGTAATCACGTACAGGGAAAGGCTTGAGACGATGTTGATGCTCTGGAGAAAGTTGGATTGTACACTTAGATGGGTTCGATCAAGCGAATAGAGGTATTTCAGCAAAGGCTGCTGTACAATAAGCCTAAGTAAGGTGTAGGCACTTGTCGGAGAATAGAAGGATGAACATTCGATCGCTCCGTTTCGCAGCAATGCTGTGACAGTCATGATTAAAAATTAGTCATTCTAGTTGTACTATATACTAAGACGGCCTGATGGCTGATCATGTTGAATGTACGCATACTGTGCCTAGCTCATCGCTATCTACTCCTAGGGTAGCTCAATCAACGAAAAATATTATCTGGAAACCTACCCACCCATGCTATTTACGAGGTTCTGCACGTTTGCTATCCGTCTTTGCCGGACATTCAGCGCATACCTTGATGCGATGCCACGCCGTAGCAAGATTCCCACGGAGATTCCACGTCGCTGCGTGACTCTCGGGTTGCGTGTTGTACGCCTCATCTGTCGCCTTCACCACAAACGTAGCGCAGCGCGTCCCCGACTCTGATGTCTCGAAAGCCTCTAGGGGCACGGCGCCCTTGAACTTCCATCTTCGCCAGGCCCATGCTGCGTGGCCGAAGCAGGGTGATGGCTCGTCATTGGTGGTAGAGCAGTCGGGTAGGATGGAGGCTTGGGACCAGGTTTTGCCGTTATCGAGGGAGATGTCGACGCGGATGATGGAGCGGCCACCGCCTGAGTAAGCGTAGCCACTCAGAGACACTGTTTTTGTGCAGGTACTAGCTTCCCCTTCCTTGGCGGGTGTCCAGTCCCCGAGTTTGCAGGTTGTTATGGCGCTTTGAACGGGTAGTTCTTGGATGGCAGGTGCCGTGTCCCAATCTACTTGTGTCTGATTTGGCCCAAAGCACTTGTAGTCACGGCGCTGCCACTGGGAGGTACTCTCTTCGTCGCTGAGAGTGACGTGATTCAACCATTTCACAGACCGCGCAGCGACGTGTCCTGGTACGATGGCGCGCAGAGGAAATCCATGATCGCGGGGAAGTGGCTGGCCATTCATCCCATAGGCAAGTATCACGTCGCCTTGGGGATCAATGGCCTTCTTGAGAGGAATAGATGCGCCGTATGCTTCCAAGCCGGAGAACTGAACGTGCTTGGCCTCAGACTCGCCTGCGAGGCCCGAGCACACGTCAAAGCCTGCATCTGCTAGCACGTCGGAGAGCAGGACACCCTCCCAGTTAGCATTTGATATCGCCCCGGCGGTCCAAGGGAGACCGTTGGTCTTTTGGCCAGACCCTTCATTCATGTGGCGGCGACGGTTGCCTGAACATTGAAGTGCAGCTGTGACTTTGCGCGTCTTGAAGCGGGACTTGAGATGGGCGAGGGTGTATTCCTTTGTGGTGCCGTCGGGAAGCTCAATGGTGAGGGTGTGATTATCTGGATTCTCGGCGACTGTTGGCACCCACATATGATTCCGGACGTAAAACAGGTCATTGGGCGTAACAAACTCTCTCGTGATGGCATCTGCGGGAGTTTCTGCATTTCTTGGCTTTTCTGTCATGGTAATCAAGTCTGGATGTCGAGCCGGGTCGTCGGCAAATGGATCCTCGATCTCTTCTTGCGCCGGTCGTCCATTGACAAGATCTGCTGAGTCGACGTAACCAATGAGATACTGATTCAGAATATCGTGGACGTAGTCGTTCTTGTGTATAGAGAAGATATCCCAGTACGGGTCTATGGAACCACCTGCGGCTCGGAGGATAACATCGCCTCCAGGGTGTGCGCCAACCCAGTCGGTGATATCGTAGACCTTGTCGCGGTAGATGACCCAAGGGTTTTCGGAGTGAGCATCATGTTTGCGGACTTGGGCGATGCGATATCGAGGTAGCGAGGGATCTCGGGTGTCGTCGGAGGCGCTTGGGGCATCGCATCGTGTAGGGGGCTGTTGCGCAAAGGTGTAGGCAAGGAGCAAAGAGGCTGCTCCGGCGACGAGGACGGTAAACGAAGCGCTCGGGTGTCTTGGCGTAGTCGTTGGATCGGCAGATGGAGGAGGTTTCGTAGACACTGATCTTGTGGCCCGAGTTGCAATGAAGCAGCGAGATTGTGCCCTCGCAGAAGCTTGTAGGGGCCGTAGCTGGCTGATCAGACGTCGTGTCGGCCGCGAGAACATGGCTACGGAGGGTCTCAAGTAGCGTGTTACTGTGACGTTGAGCAACGAGGCATCGCCGACGAGCGGCCTCCAGGGACAATACAATGTGCTTTGTCCGATCTGTAGCAGAGGTCGCTGTGGAATATATGGATCTTCCACGCAAGAATGACGGCGGGGAATCTCTCAGAGGTTATCGATACAAGTCATTGAGATGAGCCAGCGGTGAACGAAGATGAACACGTGAGCATGGAAAGGCGCCGAGACAAGCATCGTGACCGTTGTACAATGCTTCACGATGTTTGGTTGCCAACTCCAAGTACGCACGTACTTGTATTCACCGATGGATGCCGCTGCAACCCTTTTTTGTTTTGCTATTCAATGTTACGTCACTTGACACGCTGTCGCGAGCTGTGATTAGCTAATATGTGGAAGGTGAGGCTATATAAGTGCTACGGCTCAGCTGTTGAACCCCTGTAATCTGCAGCCACTTTCCCACAGTGTCTAGGGTATGCTTGTTGTTTGTCAGTGAAGTGTTAGTCACCGATGCAACGCAATCAACGACATCTATTCTTGATTACTATAATCCCTGCTGTGACTTGGCATTCTTGACAAGAAGACCAACACTATACACCATCAAAGAACCTTTGGTAACAGGACTTGGCAACACAGACAAACCTCCATCATCACGCGAACAAGATGGTGATCCTCCACGATACTGAACTACCCAACTCACACACCTTGGTCACCACCAGATGCCAGCCGTGCAATCTCTTCTTCAACCTTGAGCCAGGTCCTTCGATGAAAAGACCCTTCTATCCAATAATTACCCTCGTGGTCCTTTCCCTTGACCACCACGATGTTCTTGGTCAAGATGCTCTCCTTGGCAGAGGAGAAATACACTTGAGTCATCGCACCCAGCTTGTTCCTCCTTGTCTCCGTCGCCTCGCCCTGTCGAACAACTGCTGCGCTGAAATCAGCCGCTTCAGTCAGCTTGGCCTTGGTCCAGTTGCTGATAATGACCAGCATCATGTTGGACTCGCCAAAAAGCATCATACCACCACCCTGTTCAGTATTGGCAATGTTCATTTGCAATTGGGCTCTAAGCTGAGGCTCCGTTGTCTGCTCCACCAAGCTGTTGCGAACCGCGAGGGCAATGGGGCCAAGTGGTCCATGGGCCGTGGTGGGTGAGAGGAACGTGAAGGAGGCTGTTGCTAGGTTCTGCGCAAATACGCCCTTGCTCTCCATCAGGAGCTTCATCCGGTATCGTAGATTGACTGCATTGAGGATTGTTACGGGAAGTTGACGAGGTTCCGACGACGCAATTATCCTCGTGGTCCATGCTGATATGACATCCCCTTCGCTCACGAACGGCTTCTCGCCCTCGCTGGCGTTCGTCGTCGCAACCACCTCCTCCAAAGCCTGTTGTTTCAGCTTGGCCATGGTTTTCTTGGGCAGAAATATCGTCCTCATCTCTGGACCGCCCAGCCATAAAAGATCCCAGAGGAAGCGCATGCTGAAAATGAATATCTTGAACCCTATGACAAGCTTTGGTGTGATCCGTAGCTCCTCGTCCGGACCTAGTTCCTGAATCGCATCCGGAGTCGTTGGCGATTCTGCTATAGTGTACGTTATATCTTTTCGCGCTCCTAGAACTGGGAGGACCTCGGATTCACGCCCTGCGACCACGAGGGACCAATTCTGCAACAGGGCCTGCAAGCCCGCGGCATCCATCAGAGTATGTGGCCACACCAGCGAGACAAGGGTCGCATCATTGAACGAGACAATTCGAAGCCCAAGTTGAGGCTTGTCGCCTTCGAGGAGATCGCTTCCATTCACGGGATCGCCCGAGGCTCTTGCAAACTCCTGGAACACTTTGCCTCCAGGGAACAACGTGGCCTCGTCAGTGGCCTTTGGGAATTTCTTACCCAGCGGATGGTCGTTAATATCCATATCGAATGCCTGGTGCGAGTATTTCACCGCTGGTCTTTCAGGCGAGAACTCTCTGGGAACATGGAGTTCAAGCTTGTCATTGTCCTACATAGTTGTCAATCAGGAACTGGGTAGCATTGCTTCCCCATACAAGACTCACGTTGATCCTTAATCGACCACCAAACTTCCTCCAGTCGCCAACTTCAAGCAGTCTGTTCAGCGATAAATGAAGCTTGTCCGGATCAAGAACGTCGTTGAAGCAAAACGTCCATAGCAGGATCATATCGCGAAATGACTTGGTGTCGTCTAACAAACCCGTGGGATAGACATGGTCGTCTTCCAACTTTGGTGGTTGCTTTGGACCGGCTCCAAATAGCCCTTTGATGACATCCATGGCTTCTTGTTCGATTCTCGTCAACGCTTGCTAGATGAGAGACGACAGCGAGCCCAGCATCTTTTGAAAAGGGTACCGAGAGAGCGTTTGCAAGGGTAGGCCATGCCGTGTCTTGCCGTGTCTCAAACCCCCCTTTAGATTGTGCCGTTTCCTTTACTCCCTAGGGGGTGGACACAAGACATTGGACGCAACTGCATAGGTACTGTAGTAAAGGCGGGGGATTGTGTCCGACGTCTCGTGTCCTCCCGAAGACTCCGTAGATGTTTAACGTTGCAGTTGATCTCTTAGCGGGCGCGGATGGGCTGATCATGTCGCTAAAAGGCCTTTTTGGCGCCAAAACCCTCCACTTTGCGCTTGAATCTAGCACAGGAATGGGTGGAGCGAGGCTTTATTAGGTTTGTTCGCTGGGAACGGGACGTCAAAGCGTGTCGGCTCAAGACTCAAGTCTATTGCATCGACATCTTGGCCTCGGCCCTTTGCTGTCTGATTGCTGTACTACTAATTTTAGTTGCAAAATCCTCTGTTTTGCTCACGCCGCCCTCCCCAACCTCGTCAGTGTCTAGTACGTCAATCTCAAACACCTCGAGTGGCTTCCATCCCTTGTCCGCCCGGCGTTCATTGATCGCCTTGCCCCCGCTGCGTGTCTCAGCCGACACTACGATGGCATCGGCATCTTCCTCATGAATGGGAGGACCAAAGGGATCACGTAGCACGATGCACCTCACCTTGACTCTTCCATCGCGCAGAGTAGCGACTGTTTCATCAGGCTTGGAGTGCGTGGGCGGTGATGCGGCCGTGGTATCGTACTCGAGCAGTGTTGACAGAAACGAGAGGACCGTTTGGGCGCGCTGATCCCACGGTTGAAGCTCTTCTGCGAACTTTTTCTTGGCGAGCAGCTCGTCGCTGGATATCCCGACCACGAGAGTGCTTATTTGGTTAGAGTCGCTGGGTGGAATGTTGAGCAGAAGAACAGAGGCATGAAGAAGGAGTTTGTGGCCCGGGTGGAGATGATCAAAGGTGCCGCCGAGACAGACCGTACCGAAACCGCGCTGTGATTCTGATGCAGATAGAGCTGCTTCTACCGTCAAGCTTATTCCGCCCTCGATGGCTGCGAGTTGACTCTGCGTAAACGTCTGCTTCTTTTCTGCAAAGCTGAGAAAAGATGAGAGTAGCTCATAACCTTGTTCACTGCTTGGATGATACACCGTCTCCCACGGTTTTATCTTGGTTGCAAAAGCAGCTAGATCCAACACCGCCGTGTTATTGACATCAAAGCCTCCCTCAAAGTCCGGCTCGTAGCGTCGTCCATGCTCATGATCGACAAGAACAACACGCACATCTACGCTTCCCACACCAGCGCCAACGTCAACGGGGATATTTTCCTTGGCGCAGATGACAGATGTCAGGGTATAGATGCCTGCGAGGAGGGATTGCGCCGTGGACCATTTAATGGATTTTGAGCGAGGAGATGAGCCGGTTAGGATAGGGAGGGCGAGGCCAATTATGAGCGTTTGCGGAGTCGAAGATGATTTAAGTTTGGCGAGAACTGAGGTTAGAGGGGCGCTGTATGCGGCGGAGAGGGTAGAGGGGGATGGAGGATTGGGAGGAGAGGGGAGGAGAAGAAGTGAGGGAGGCATGTTTAGATGAGGGTTTTAGTATAAGAGTATATAAGAGTGAGAGTAGCTCAAGCAAAGTGTGCTATTTGTGAGATGGGCAAAGGGCAGTGAGGTCAATAGTTACTTATAGCGACCGAGCAGAAATGTCGTGATGTTGGATCATGGTGGTGACGGGGATGCAAGCCGAGGTACGGTGCCCCGCTATGATCATTACGTCTACTTGCATACAACCGATAGAACTGCGTCTACTGGGGTCATGATCGTTTACCTGGAACTGCGGGTATAATAATAATGAATATTTGACAATTCTTTAAACCTGCTGTTCTATCCTCGCTTGTAGACTTTATACTCAAGGCATGGCCAACAATGTTGGCGCATAACGAAGCAGGAGTTGATAAGGTTGTAGTATGATCAGTGCCGCATAGTTAGTTCTGCGTAGAGGATCACGAAAGCCTACCTACCTATATGAAATTGTTTGGACGGGCAACCATGTCATGATGTAAAGACATGAACCGCGTCTTAGGTTTTGGATTTAAAAGTGTGAATAGAAATAGAGTAGGGCCGAACACCCTTGGTCTAACTTGCTCGTTTCCCCCAAGATTATCCAGGATCAAGAAGATGTCGTAACCACATCTATACCAACTCGAGCATACCTACTACATCTTTATTCATGAGAATACGGGTTTACTAGCATCTGACGGTTATTTAGGGAGAAAAGCATCATGAGTCCGTAATGATTTGTTTACAAAGTATCTCGGCTGTAAGACGAAGCTTTCATGCATGCGGTCTAAACAAGGTGAACAACTGACTCTCATAGTATACCCAAAATAATTTTTGTCCTCGAGAAAAACTAAACTTGTCTCTTAAATCTATTATAAAAGCCTACGCTTTTGTCTGATTTTTTTCTCCTTCTACACCCGTGGCCGAGTTTACTCAAGTTTATCATCGCCTTGTCCTAAACCCCCTTCTCTACCTCGGTCAAATCCATCCATCATGAGTCTTCTCAAAAACGAGAACACCAACACCACAAGGCCAGACGCCACGAAATGGAACGTCACTGCCTCTGAGTTCAAGGATATCTGGTCCATAAACGAGGATCGCCAAGCGGGTATCTTCTCCTACGTGATCCTCGGTCTGATATTTCTGTTCTTCTTTGGCTTGGTCTTGAAAGACCTGCTTTACAAGATACGCACTGGCGAATTCCAACGCACAAAAAAGACTATGCCCTCGCCGCCCCTCTCTAAGAGGTTGCCTATCCGTTTCACCGATCTCTTCCGCGACAAAGAGCACAAACTCGGCAGCAAGAACCAGAAAATCGAGCTCAACGATCGATATGACAGCTCGGCTGTTATTGAAAGACTTGGTGGCAGTTCCAGCTCGTCACAGACGAATGGGGATGAGACGAAGGACAAGGACAATGACAAGGGCAAGGCTGTTGAGATCGCCAAACTCCCTCCTGTCCAAGCCAAGGGTACTACATCTATCAAGGAGTCTCGCCCTGTCACTGGGATTCCTATTGACTTTGCGGTCCCTGCCAACGTGCCCGAGCTGACTGAGAGGGAAGCAACCTTTGCCCCGACTGTTGTCAGAGGCATGGGGCCAAACAAACGCAAGTTCACGTCGTTGATATCGGACTTGGATTTTAGTCTTGGCCGGTCGCGTGGCGACTCCAAGAAGGCATCTTCTTCCTCTCGAAATTCTGGGGACTTGGTTAAGAGTAACGCTTCCGGTTCCGGTTCCGGTTCCGGCTCTGGTGCTTCTACTCTTCTTTCTACTCCAGATGGCAATGCCTTTTTACCTACCTTTAGCTATAGCCATAGCGGCTTTGATGGTGTTTGTGATACAGGTGTTAGTGCAGGTTGTGAGTAGTTTGTTTTATATCAACACTCGGCATCTATATTTTGGGGTTTGAATCATTACATAGTGTTTGTGGTCTGCTTTTATATGTTGGGATATGGAATGCTTTAAACAAAAAACCTCGAGTTAGTTGACTTGATGGCCCAACCTGTTCGTGAGTCTCTTACATGTCGACTCCCATCACAGATGTATACCTACTCTGTCGAACGGAAAGGACACATCTTGATACCATAAACTCAATATTAGACACATATGAATGATACAAAGTAAAAAGGTGCCAAAGTCAAGCCCAAATGTAGTCCCGTGACCTACAAAGGGCAGAGTAGACTATCTCCATTTGACTTTATACCAGAGCCAAAAAATATGGGGTCAATGATTCAGGAAGGTTGTAACTTCCCGAGAGGACGTATTCTTAACAAGCTTGAGAAGTACCTTGACCCCTCAAAGCATTTACCTCGAGAAAAAACAAAGAAATGGTATCAATAGACGCTGTTGATGCCAGTGTCGGTGCCTTGACAGTGACGGACAGTGACAAGCAATGGCGACTCCATCATCATCACCTTCCCTCTCTCGCTCTACCTCGACCTCCTCCCTCCTCCGTCGCGTCGGCTCCATCAAGGTCAAGGGCAGAGACAAAGAGAAAGACAAAGGCAAAGAATTGTCTGAGCGGCTCGGCTCATTGAGGATGAGTGCGTCCCTCGTGCATGCACCTCCAACCGCCTGAGGCTGACTTGCAATGCCCCTTCAAGCCAGCGCCAGCGCAAAAGCGCGCGCAAGAAGTGTATCGAATCCTCAAGCTTCGTCAAAGAACCGCTCGACGCCTGTGACGCCTCTGTCCCCAGCCTTTCCGGCGGGGCTGTCTTTCGGGAACCCGTCATCGAGTCCGCATCGTCAAGGTCTCCCGCCGTGGGATCGCACCTTTGACGCTGTTTATCACGGGACGCCTCGAAAAGCCAGCGTTGAGCATGTCCTCGCATCTTTCTTCAGGCATCATGGCCGGAAAAAGCCATGCGGTGGATACTTTCGTCTTCCCGACTCTGTGCGACTGAGAATCTGCAAGTATCTGCTCCCCAACCACGACAGGCCTCTACGTCTGAACAAAAACGCCTTTAACCGCGATGTCTGGCGTCCAAAAGACTTTGCATCCCCGTCTTCTACTCTCGCAAGGCTCTCACCCTACTTGTGCGTCTCTTTTGCTTTTCGCGCCGATGTCCTCGTCGCATTTCTCAAATGCACCAGACTTCACGCAGTTTTCTCCCCCTTCGTGGGACCGAGGATATGCCCACTAGCGACGACATGGCTCAACAAGTACGGAATGTATGCAGAGGATATTGTTATCGAACTCGATATGACACATCTTGGTTGTGGTCCCGACCCTGGAGCTGCGAATCTTCTTGCCAACGTCGAGCAGGTCGAAGACCTACTACAGAAATTCATCGAAGCACAACTCAAGCGCAGCGAGACTTGCCCAATGAAGAGCCTGGTCCTCCTCTGCCGTCGATTTCATGGGAAACGACCTGCCAAAATCATGCCTGGACGATACAGCAACATGAGCTACTCCAGCCGACCAGGTTCCGCAGGCATCAAAACACCTGAGCCATACACATCGGCAGAGAGCCTGTCCAGAAGATACGAATCAGCGTCCGACGCCGAAACGTTGACAAGCCCCGTCATTTCGCCCGGCGTGCGCAGCCCTACTCTTCCATTGCAGAGTCCTACTCTTCCTTTGACGATACCCCTCGTTGAAGAATACTGTCCCGACTCCTACCTCCTTTTCTGCAACAATGTCATCCACCTCAGAGGGCGAGTAAATTCTATCCGCATGTGCGGCTTCAGCGACAAGTACACAGCGCAATTTATGGGAACTCTTCTCCCCGACCAGAATAACGCCCTCGCCTACCGCGTTGCGCCATCGACAGTATGGCCCAAGCTAAGCGGGCAGAAATCCTTCATCGACACAGGAGACGGAAGCATCATCCTGGACGAGCATGAAACATCTCCCATCAACGACATTCCAAGTATTTTGCGCAGGTGGGAAGGCTGCGTTCAGCTCCCTCCGCCCCTCATCGACGCACAAGGAAACCGTCGTCTCCCACCCATCGTGGGCGACTTGCAACAGCTGAGAAACGCCGTCGCAAGAACAGGGACTAGCCTATCGGAGCGCACATGTGAAGAGTTACGCAAAGAAGCTACGAAAGGAAGCGAGACATCTGAAAAGAAGAGATCAATGTGGTTCCTGGAGAAATATGCCAAGGGAAAGGGGAAAAAGAAGAAGAGGGTCCTGAGTAGAGACGCTGCTACGACGTATTGAAGTTGACTTTGATCATGACGCAGAGGTTTTGAATGTAAGAAAGAAATGCATGCGGTTGTTCATTAAGCCATTGCAGTAGTGGCCGTGTATATACTCATCACATCATGTCGACATAGATCTTCGCGCTCTGTAAAACAAGGTATTCTGAACGCAACTCTCCCACTCGTGGATAACATATACGTCGCTCATTATTTTACCAAAGACTGCAAAAAGGTTAGTACAATGACATCAGACGCAAGAGAAGAACTCACAATCGCGAATTTGCTTCTCGCTCGGATCCTGCTCCCAAACAACACCAGAACCCATGGAATAAGCGTCAAGCCTGTGGCAATCCCACCCAAGATAAAACCTGCATTTCTCAAACCCACATTGTCAAACATGACGCCGGTGATGACAGGGAATGCACCGCCCAACACATTACGGCAGAAGCTCTGCGCCGCGAGTGCAGATGAGGCATACATGTGGTAGGTATCGGCAAGGTAGTTGAACGTTGCGAGATAGATGGAGTAGATGCCCCAGTTGGCAAAGCCAATTCCGATTGCCTGGGTGTAGTGGCTCGTGCTTGATGGGCTCAGAAACGCGACGAACAAGCCAGCTGGGAGAAGGAGAGATGTAAGACAGGAAAAGTACAACCGTGCCTCGGGCGAATCAGCAGGGAAATGCTTTCTCATAAACCGCCAGAACCTAGGTACTTGCTTCTCGTCAACACGTCCCGACCAGAGAGGATGCTTCATCAAGTTCTCCTGGAGAATGCCCACCACAGTCGCAATAGCCGCCGAAGCCATCATTGCGATGTAGATGCGCATGGACATGCTGAAGTTGTCAGAGTAGAGATAAGGCACAATGGAGAAAGACAAGTAGAGGACGGCCCAGGAGAAGGCGGCCCAGAGGGAGAACCAAAAGACGACCGGTTCTGTAAAGAGGAGATAAAAGGGCCGCTTGACTGAGGTGGCCATCATTTCGTGCAGAGGAGGTCGCTGCTCATCTGCCTCGACGAGCCATCGTATTCTCCGTAGACGGGACGCTCTCTCGTTGTATTCAAGCCTCGTGTCATGTGCTGGCATGGTCTTGATACTTGAAGCTGATGAACTGTCACTCATCTGCTCCTGTGTTTCGGTGACCCAGACTCCGTAGGTGCCGGCATCCTCCAGCTCTTGGTACCATTCGTTTAGCGTTTTGGCTTTCCGCGACAGCAGCACCGACTCGCGAGTCTCTTTGAACAGGAATAGTATGGCAATCAGCAACAGTCCATCCAGGATGACTTGAAGCCAGAATGACCATTTCCAAGCCAATGTTCCGTCCAGGTTGTTGACCAGAGCAGCCGACACTAGCGGCCCAAGACCAGTTCCAAGCAGAACAAAGCCGCTAAAGAAAGCCATTGGGGTATTTCGCTCCTCCTTTTCCCATAGATCGGCAATAACTCCACCAACGACTGAACTGAACACGGAGCCGCCAACTCCAACAAAGAAGCGGGCAATCAGCATGCCGGCCAAGTCAGGCATGACGGAGCAGATGGCCTGGAAGATGACATAGACGAAGCCGGCAAGAATAAGGACGGGACGCCGACCCCAGATTTCAGAAATCGGGGCGAGAGCCATGGGAGCAATGGCAAACCCCAGACAAAAAGTCGTGATTCCGACAAGAACTGCCAAGTTGCTTGCTCCTAGATCCTCAGCCATGGCTCTCGAGGGAGGCGAGTAGGCGCCAGAGGTATACGCTGTGAGCAAGGTAGCAATGCACGATAGCGCAAGAAAGACATCTTTCCGTGCCCGTGGCAGGGTGAATGGTGATGCATACGGCCGGAGATCTGGACAGGGCGGGAGCTTTCGGGCTTCGGCAGTTGCGGCTTCGTGATATACAGGTGGTGCTGGTAGGGGAGTGTCGAGTGTTAGATGGAGAAATGATATAGGTTCTTCACTGCTGAGTTTCGGTTGTGTGGATGTTGGCGGGAGTGCACGCTCGACACTGATCTCAAGGCTGCCCAAATCCTGATCCGTGTTCCCCGAAGCCTGACCCAGCCGAGAGTCAGCCATGTGGGTAACTATGAATATATATAAAAGCCCTCGGAATATGTGCGTGTAAGAGATTCTAAAGTCCAGAAGGATATCCTAGGATCAGGTCATCGATGAGGAGAGAGGAGCCGAGGAGTTGAGACTACAGGGGACAGGAAGAAAAGGTTGCAAAAGAAGAAGAGGAGATACAAGAGTCTAACCACCGGGGCACGAGCCCGGAACTATCAAGGCTGGGGTAGCAGGAGATGAGGACGAAAAGGCGGGATCCTGACGGGAATAATGGTGTCTTGCACAGTATCCGCTGGCTAACGGTTGAGACCCACGTTCTAATGACCCGGCCCCCGAGAGATGCCAAGGAAGTAGACTAGTCTGTGCATTTCTCTTGAGGAGGGGATGAAGAGCGAGAGTCTTGTCTGCGGCGCAGGTTGGACGTGGAGATGTAGTGTGTAAGCTTGGGATATCAACTTGTATCCGAGGCTACTGAGTGAGTACTGGTTTAGAGAAGGTCAAGAGCGCCTGACCTCCCTGGCCATCTGGACAAACCCGGTAATTGAATGAGAGAGATTGGTCGTATCTTGTTTGTCAGTGCCGCAGACAAAGACCCAAGGTACGGTCGGATAACTTGCCGCGCAAAGAAGACGAGCCCGAAGCTGTTCCGAGGCCAATGCCTCGGGAATAACATGGACGTGATAGAAGCCAAAGCCTAAACCCTTAGCCAAGCCTCTAGCGCGAGCCTACCACCTTTTGTTTCGGCAGACATTTGCAGTAGTTTAGCCGATGAAGAAAGAGGCTTGAACGATGGGGTTATTGGGGTAGAATACGGGGTCGAATACTGTATATCGATCTGGCGGCATGCCAGATGAGGTCAAGAGACAGTATGTAAAGGCAGTGTGCCCAGACACGGCAGCACGGTTGGAAGCGAAAAGGCTGAGGGGCTTGGTATATCCGGTTATGCCCGGTTATGCCCGGTCATTAATTTGTAGATCCGATTTCTAGATTTACCCGCCAATCTGACTACTGATGATAAGCGGAGGAGCTGATTCTGCGGGTGGCGGCGAGTTGATCTGGATTGGATCTCGTCTGGAGATAAACGACGGTGAATTCTGATATTTTGGTGGGTGTCGCTGAGCGTGCCTGGCCTCGAGCCTCGCAGTTCGTGGCGACTCTGCGGTTCGTTGATGATTCCAATACGCGGAGGCGGAACCCCTTCCGTGGCTGCTGTCACAGCCGTGGCATATCCGAGCTCAATAGTAACTCGCAAGTGCCAAATACGACTCAAGGACAGATGGAACCCACAGGAATCTTGAGTCACGGTCGAGAAGAGGGAAGAGAGATCAGCACTTTGTCCCATAACGTCGTAGTCTCACATGTATCAAAATAGAGTCGGCCCTTGGACGGTCCAGCCAAACCCATCTTCTCAATCGACACCATCGTCGTTGGGTTTCCCAGTTTTGTTCTCGTCAACCGCAGGCCCCAACTTCTCGGCCGCCTCTTTCATCGCACCATCGCCGTCAGAGATGCCATCGTCTTCGGGCCCCAGATTCTGTCGCTCATGGTTCAAAGACTCCTGGGCACCTTCCTTGAGAGATCCATCCTCATTTACGTAGTCTTTGCGATAGAGTGAGAAGAGAATGACGAGATAAGGCTCCCCTGTTTCTCTGTTGCGCAAGACGTATCTGAGTTGATGTGAGCGTTTCGGACCGGGCCTGTGACGAGTGTAAACGAGGGGGCATAAAAGAGATGGATTGTACACAGCCGGAGATGATGGACTCATTGGTCCGGAGATGGAGAACAGGGGGATTGCTTACCTGAGACCTTGGCCGTCCCAGTACTTCATGATCGGCAGCTGGAAACCAGGCAGCTTCAAAGCAAGGTTCGAAAAGTCAAGATAAGGATTGAAAAAGTCGAAGCCGTATGTCTGATTGTACTCAAACACCCATTTGTCTTTGCTGTCCTCTCTCAAAGCCCATTTCATCCGTGCCTTGCTAGCAATGGGAGCGCCGACTTCCTCGCGAGCCTCGAGACCAGCTTCATCGCCGCCTTCTTCAAACCACAGACCACCCTTCTCCTCATCAAACTCTCCATTTCCGACATGAATCGTGTTGAAAGAGCTCAGTGCTGGGCCATACAGAAAGGGCTTGTCGGCATATGCATCGCCATCCAGCCCAGGATCGATCCACCAGCGAACTATACTCATAGCCGTGTTGAAGCCAGGCGGCAAGCGGTCGCGAATAGGATGGTCAAAGTCGTTGCCAAACTGCAACTCTGTGCCTTTGATGCCAGGGCTGTCGTCATCATTGGAGGGTTTCTTGGGTGTGAAGCGGAATGAGATACTGTACTGATCCTGGTTGTAGGCGTGAGGTTCAGTGGAGAAGTAGGGAGAAGTCGCTGGTGAGTTGCGAGGGAGGCCTTTATAATCGTTGATGCGGACGTTGAGTTCGATATCGGCGCGGTCGCTTTTGATGGTGAGAGGCTCGGCGGTGTTGATGGGGACTTGGACCTGCTGGCTTGGGTCATAGTCGGGACCGGCTGTGATGTGGAGGACGTAATTCTCCGCCATATCTGCTGTCTGCTCGTGTATCCCGTCCTGTCTATTTGTGTGTATGCCTGGTCAAGTCTAGAACACTTGCTCTGTGACGGAAGTTGAACACAGTCCAAATAAAAAAGTCTATATGACGCATGTGCAAAGAGAGCCAGTAAAAGACTGTGCCACGATGTGAAAATTAGGAATTAGCAGCAGATTTGACGATGAAGCAAAAGCCTCACAGTGGTTTTGTTTTGGGTCGATGACTTAGACAGTGGCGTTGATGATGGCTTTGGAAATATGACGTGAGGGCTTATTCATCTGTTATCGCCTCGTACACATGCTAAAAAGCTCCATTATCAAACACGCCAGCCACTAAAAGCAGCTCCGCTATAGCTTCATTTTCACAAAGCAAAAATATGTGTGATAAACCGAATATCGCATCTGAGTTCTTTAATTGTACAGCCTGGGGGTTGCTAGTGTACATCATCTCTTGTCAAACGCACACGAAATTGCATATTTCGAGATTCTGTTTGGCAGCGGACAATAGGCTGTAACGGCTTTGCTCTCTTCATCACACGACATTTGTAGATATTGGACCCTTACGGTTGCTTTCGCTGGTCTCACCGCCAAAAAGAGCCTCCATCCATCAGCTGTTAGTTGTGCGCTTCACCTCGACGCCCGTCGAGAAGAGAAAGGTAGAAGAAGACCTGAGGCCTCAATGTATGCCTCAGGCCGAAACTGTGCTTCTGCCTGCAGAGGGAGCACCCCAAATTGTCTGACTCTTTGTCTCATCAACACTACACATTGCACGTACGAGTCACACTTGACGCACGAAATCTACTCACTTTTTGATACATTCAAATATCAAACTCAATATCGGACCACCTGCTGTACATAATCTCAGTCGTTTCGAGAATCACGCCTCGGAATGCCATTGTCCCAGAGTTATTGTGCGGTTGAGCTTACGAGCAGGACTCGACTGCGATCATGGCTTATGGATCATACAAGATTGGGTAAAAAAGATGAAATCTTACGCAGCTAACAAACTAACAGTCTTGATCATTATACGCGTACAAGGACACCAAGCCTTGTTGTGCTCACAGACGCCGACCACCAACGCCATGTCCCAATTAATGTTTCTCGAAACTAATCTCATAGCATCGCACTTTGAACCTCATGCTTCGACGTGCAGTACATGTCACTCGTGCAAAGATCGATTCTGAGCAATATGCGCCAGCGCATTTATCACTGCGTTCCATAAGCAATTTGGCAACAGTGGGGGCCTCTCGACCAGGTGTTCTTCAACATACTCTGCACATCCATCTTGGACCTTGTCACAAAATAGAAATCTTGATTGATTCTGTCGTTCCCACTGTTGTCCGCTGAGTGGCACGGACAAAACTCGAAATCCGTTGACAAGGGGGGCAGATCCGGCGTGGAAAGTCGGGTGTCCATTGGCGTGACCGGACGCCAATCGTCTGCCAGGATATCTTGTTCAGAAGCATCAAAGTCCAACTGAGTTCTGAAACTGTCCATGGGTGTCGAGTGGCACCAAGATCCCGCGTGGGCAAGTCTTCCATCAGTGGTGAGGTATGGTGGTTGGGTAGTCTCGGATGAGATCCGAGTGCGCTTACGAGGCGACGACACCTGATACAGACTATACTCGGGCTCAAGCCTAGATGAAGATATTTGGGCCTTGCCTGAATATGCGTCTAGCTCTGATAGCTGGTGTGAGCCATGTGACCGCACCTGACCACGAAGTCGAGCGTCAGCTTCTCTGATCCGCTCAGCACCACAAGGGATATCTGCCGGGCAATGGTGTGTAGAACTGCCGAGAAGATGGATTGGTTCAGCTTGGCTTCTTGGTATCATTGATGGATGCTCCTGTCCATTGGGCTCTTGGCGGCTTGGTCGTGAGACATGGCCATGAGTCCGTCCAAGCTCAGGAACTGGGGATGCAGAGGAAGACAGTATGATAGGGCGATGAGAGGCCATCTTGTTATGCTGTAGGGGAAAGGAACTGTTTTCTCAGGAACTGAGGTGCAATATCTAGACGTCAAGTGACGGCGACAGCAAGGTAGGACGAGGATAAGAGCGAGGTAGTCCTACTGGGACTCAAAGGGCTCTTGATAGCTATGAACTGATGCAAGTCAAACGATGTGAAGGTTTGGGAGAGTTTTGTAGAGGATTTTTATAGAAAGAAGGAGATGGGATGAATGATGGAAGAGAGTGAGAAAGGGAGAGAAGATATTCGAGGGGGGGCCGGAGGTCTTTAAGTCGGGAGCTCCTAATGAACCGCCCCCGTCATGAACCAATCAGAGCAGACTATCTCAACCTCACACAACCTCACCCTGGCTCATCCCACCATCCTACACTTCATTACAAGAGTCGTCTTCTTTTTCTTCCATCTCTTTGTTAATCGACGAAGAGTAGTGAAAGCGTCCCGGGATATAGTCTATACAACAGGTGGTAATGCCGCCTCATAACCAGGTCCTTGTGTAAGAGCCATGGTGCTACATGCAGCCGATTGGATGGCGATCGTCTCTGATTCACTGTCAACTCTCAAGGTGTGTCTCACAGACCGGCTGATGATGGATAGCCTCGAGTTGTACAATATAGTTGTCGTTGAATCGCTGCCTATGCCTGGACTCTGGATAGCTTCAACACTGAGTCTATCAACTCCCACTTCCAGATATATAGTAATCGAATCCTATATGGCATCTTAGGTTTATGATGTGTCTGGGCAGTGTAGTATCAGTTACGAGTCAACGCAGATGCAATTGCATCTGGTGTGCTATTCTCTACGTGCGGTTAAGGCGATGCTAGCTGAAGCCAGATGCGATGACAGGGAGATACCCACCCACCAGCCAGTCTAGCTGACATATGGACCTCAATCGCTCCCAAGTATGGAGATAGTAGAGTAATGCCAATGGTAGAATTAATAGAAAGAAAAGCGGTATGCGATGGCGATCCAGTTGATGTTGCGACATTGATCAAAGATACACAGAGCTGAGTCGCTTATTGGTAGGATGTAGTTGCTAAGACGGTACTTGTACCCTTCATAGTCGAGCGTCAAAGTGACAGGGCGATGATCGTCTTCCACAGGCATCTGGTGAGATAAAGAATTAGCGATGTATAGGACTATGAGTAAAATAAAAGAACAGATACGGCTAACCGATATACCCTGAGTAATGATCTGTTCATCAAGAATGTTGGCCCTGTACACTGTTAATCTTTTATATGTAAGCGGGGCAGTTATCAATCCCGTCAAGTCCCAAGGCTGTTTGAGGCACCAGAAAGGCACACCAATCAAGAAACTGTGGATTCATCCATGAACTGGCCGCCAGCCCAGGCCATTGACTCTCGGGTAACCTTTGGCCATCCACTGTGTTGTCATGCAGCTTAGACTGCTACTTCAGATCATGTTAAAAATTAAGAGAGAAAAATATGTCCGACTTGAAGAAAGCAATAATGCAGTTCTATATCCAAAAGGCATCGTGTAGTCAGAGACTGAAGAGGTTACAGAATGGTTGTGGCTACATCACCAGCCACAGTCTTACAGCACGCACTTCTACCTTACCTACCTACCCTTGCACTCGTCCCATCCTCCCGTCCCATCAGTTATTGCGCCCCAACAAGAAGATGTGTTCAACAAACACGTCATCCTTCACAAATTTTCTAATTCTTCCAAACTACTTCCGACGACCATCATTTCGAGACAACTCGTCGAGCCCTGTGCGATCCGGCTCATATAGAGTCAGCCAGCATGATCGGCACCTCTTTTGGTGAATGGGTCTTTATCCGCTTGTCCATCGCTTTCTTTCGCTACACGCCTCTTATCTACATTCTACTCATTCTATTTCTGGTTCTCGTTCAACCTGTATCCGTCGTGTTTCCAGTTATCTGCCTCCTCTTGGCTGCGTTGTTGGCAGAAGTGATATTCTACCTGTTTGTATACCGGCCATATCTTGGACGCCTGAAGCGAGATGCAGTTCACCCACCGCCGTTATCGCGCCAAGAACGAAGAGCACTGTTTGAACGATGTTTCGGAAATGTAGCTTCACCAGAGGTTTATCTGAGATGGTGGTTTATGGATTCTAATCCCAGCGAGATCAGACGGGAAAACATAAGAGAATTTCTTGTATGGGCTTTCTTTGAACGACCAGATGGCCAAGGGCTGGTTGACCAGAATGGAGATTCGATGGAGGAAGAAGTCGAACACTACATCAGTCTTCTCGAACAGCGACTAGGACGAGTATTTGAGGATGGTCGAGGCAATGTACAAAGTCTCCGCCTCACGCTTGATGGAATCACGACCACTTATCGAGGCCTTCTGTGGTATATCATCGTATTCATCGTCGACCAGGCCACACATTTCGCCTTTTTATGGCATGGATTCGAATTCCACCGCAGGTCTCGCTGTTCTGCGCTTCGCGTGTTTCCGCCCCGACCGCAGGAACTGTTTCCGGGCCGAAAGTCACCCTCCCCTCGGCTGAGCTACTGGCACCGCCCACATACAGCTGAAGATAAGCTTCCGGTTGTCTTCTTCCACGGTATCGGAATCGGGCTCTGGACCTATGTTCGCTTTTTGGCTGAACTTCACAGGACTGATGACGGGAACGGGAGCATCGGTGTCATTGCCATCGAGGTTCTGCCCATATCATTCCGCCTCGCCCCGACAATCCCAGACAAAGCCGATTTCTTGACCCAAATGACAGCCGTACTGGACCACCACTGCTGGCGCAAATTCGCTCTGGTGTCACACTCCTACGGCTCCGTTCTAACAACACACGTGCTTCATACACCTAGCCTGCAACATCGGGTACCGTCAGTTGTCCTTATCGATCCTGTCACCATCATGCTACATCTTCCTGATGTAGCGTACAACTTTACTCGAAGAAAACCCAAGAGGGCGAATGAATGGCAGCTGTGGTACTTTGCCAGCACAGATCCAGCTGTTGCGCTTTGCCTAGGGCGACATTTCTTTTGGCGGGAGAATATCCTCTGGAAGGAAGATTTGCTGGGCAGCCGGGATGACGGCCGCCATGAAAGGCATGTTGCAGTGACTCTGTCTGGCCGCGACCTTATTGTCGACACAGCTGCGGTTGCAGAATATCTGGGGGTCGATCTGGGAGCGCGAGCTGGGGGCGTGGTGGCTGAGTCGCACGACGGTGTAGAAGTCGTCATGTTTCCGAAATTGGACCATGCGCAGGTGTTTGACGATCCTTCGAGCAGGGATTCAGTGGTCCAGATGATTAGATCCAGGTGCGATAATCAGAGGTTTACATCCTCATAATGGCAGATATTGTAGACTCAATCTGCCAAGAAAGTGTATTATTTTTTGACCTTCAATCTCTTGTATGGATCACCTCACCGCCCCAACCAGCCAGGTCTGCACGACTGGGCGTCGATCCGCTTTGAATTACTAGCCATGACACGTCCTCACCGGTGTCGTTCTGAACTTGGTGCTCAGTCCAGGCAGGGACAAAGGCAAAGTCCCCAGCAGTTAGCTCATGGTGCTTTAGGTCCGAACCAACAGCCTCATTAATATTGAGGATGCCGTTCCCAGAGACGACATAGAATATCGCATCTGTGAGATGTGAGCTTGCAGTGAGTCATTGAATGAAATGACCCACCTTGTTCGCTATTGTGTCGAACTGTAGACTTTGAATGCGGTCGTGTTGTGAGGACTGCCAGTATCAGAATCTGAAGAGAGCTGGGGAATGGTTTGAGACGACTCACCAGATGCACACATCTTGTCACACTTTCCAACAACCGCGGGTCGTTCAACAACTGGACCTTCAACAGTTGGATCAGTTGGTTCCAGTTGTTTACCACGAGTGATGTTTGCGGAAGCGGGCATGATCATCGGAAGGATCTCCGAGATTATCGGCAGCAGCGAGCTCATCATCGGCATTTGTGAGGAGGAGGAGGAGGAGGAGGAGAATGTTAGTAAAGTGGGGACAAATGAAACTTTAGAGAATAATGGTCGATAGACGTGTCAAAGTGCAGCAACAGGCGTGATGCGAGAGGCGAGAGTTGAAGGTATTCACAGGGGGTCACGAGCTAGAGATGACGTCGCTATGCTGGCGAATGGAAGGACGACAGTGACAGCTAGGTAGGTACTTTAGGTGGTCTGCCGAGTCTACCGAGGTCGGAATTATTTGTGTATTACAAGACAAGAAGACTGCCTGACTGCGTATGTGCGTAGAGCAGATTTGTTGTTTGGGAGAGATTGGGCCCAAAGATGTCTGGAACCCAGCCACAGGGAGCTAGTGGCGTGGGATTTGCTGTCAAGATGGCGGGATGGGGAGATTGATAAAGAGATTGACTGATGGTCAAACATGCATGGGCTGAGCAAATGGTACATGACTCTAAAATAGCTCGGCTGCTTTCTCCCATCTACTTATCAATCAGTTTGATCTGTTCCAGATTTATCTCTTCTTCACACCTAGATCGGTTAACACGGCTGAGGCTGATAGTTCTACTCCCCTCCCCACTTTCCTCGGTTGGTAGGAACGGTCAACGAGCAATGTCGTCTCTGGATGGAATGTGGGCACCATTCATCACCAGTCAAACATCCCATCTTGTACAGTAGAGAGACGCAATATCCATCCATCATACACTACCTTGCATCAGGGCCCAAAACCCCTTGGCCAGAACCACACACACTTGCTGTAGGTGCACCATCACCTGGACATCACCGCCAGAGTCTCGTCTCCTCTACAGCTGCTGCTAACACCAGGTCCGGGTCCAGGTCCAGGTCCAGGCCCAGACCCCAGGACCCTCTAGGCTCGGCTCATCGGCTCGCAACCACTCCACCGGTTTGCAAGGGTTTGGAACCAAGGTATAAGTTATATGTGTCGTCTTGATCAAGCTCACCACCTTGCAGTGCAGTGACAGTCATCTCTCCTCTAACCTGACCAGGCCGACAATGTCTTGCTTCGGTAGCGAACCCCAGTCTCCTCTGCCTGGGTCTACATCATCAGACCCTGGCGTGTCCCTGCTTCTGAACCTTCCTCCTGAGCTGGTTGATACCATTCTCTCTCATCTTTCTCCGTATGATCTCTCAGCCATATCCGCTACATGTCGTCACCTTCACAAACATGCTCTGTCCGACGTCCTTTGGCACCCTCTCGTTCAAGAAAACGTCCCAGGCGTGACCATTACGAGCCCTCATCCCTGCAGCAACTATCATGAGCTTTACGTTGCTCATGATCGTCTTTGGTTCCTCCCCCGGCAAAAGATCTGGTTCTGCGATCGGGATCTTACAGGCAGGATTATGCTGGTCCGCTACGATCCTCGTCGGGGCTGCATCGAAGGCTACCAACTGCTAGCCAGCAGGGGCCAGCCACTACATCAGAGCTGGCTTGGCGAAGGGGACGTCTTGGTTCACGACTTTGAACCCAAAGTCAAGCTTCACCTCGACAAGCCCATCCTGCAGTTTAGGGTGCAGGAGAAGGCCCCGTCCGACTTCTTAAACCGACCTGGTGCCAATCGATTTGCGGACGAGATGCCTGTGACACTCGACGATCGGATTGATGCTTTGTTTAGCAACTTTATGTTGACCTGCGAGCTGGATCGTGAAGAAGCAGAGGACACGTTGAAGACGTCGTTTCCTTACGGCAACATCTGGCCACCACCTTCTGTGCCATCGACACATCATGTCTCTGGTGCTAGCACACAAGTGACCGAAGAGGGCATATTCGTCAACACCCCGGCGGCCCGGCCTCGGCGCCGCAAGGACGTTTCGGAGAGATTCTTTCGCGTCCGTCAATGGATGGAGATGGCGGGTGGTTTAGCCCGTGTCGGTATGGCTGCCGGTATGAGTGGGATATTCAATATGCTAAGATTATCACGCCCTGCAGCGGCTAATGGTCTTCCTGGCGTTCACGTTGGCGAAGAGCTCATTACTTACTCAACGCTCGATCCGAAATTATATACGCCCACCCCCTTGAAGCCGTGGAGGGGCATCTGGGTTGGCGATTATAACACCCACGGGTGCGAGTTCCTACTTATACATCAGCCCGATGATGTTACGCCAGCAACAGACGAGGAACTTGGACTCGTACGAGAACAAGTGGAAACCGAAGAAGCGTGGGAAGCAAGGAGGACGGAAGGACGAACGTTCCGGGGGCGGCTCGAGGCAATCAAGCTAACTGGTGATCCCAATGTACCACGTGGGGAGCATACTTTTATAGTCGACGACCTAGGACCTGGAGGTGTCGTCGACGGCCCTCCAGCAGATGCTCGATTCCAAGGCATAAGAACAGTGCATAGCAAAGGGCATATCGCGAGTACGGGATTTATTCTAGGTGAGCATACCCAAGCAACAGCAAGTTGAAGCCACGAACTGATAATAGCATAGATAAGTTTGTTGAGAGCCAGCTTATACTCGTCAGTCACAACAGGCTGGCGCAGTACTGGGTTGAGTTTGGCCATGTGAGCTACTTTGAGAGGGTGGATATTGATCAATTCCTCAAGGTGTGATGGCACACGAGTTTGCTACCCTCGACATTATCCTGATTGGTAGACGGAGGCATGTATAAAATAATGAATAACGCCATGGTTCTTGCACTTGTCGTATCCCAAAGACTTGCCGCTTTAGAAGAAGGCATTTGATGGAGCTAGATTTTTGTGCCATGTATTTCTAAGGGTATCACGGAATAATCCAGTTTATCCACCCACTGGACTCATGTCTCGAACGCATCCGTTCGAGTCCATGCATTTTCCATAAGATCAACGACGTCCTGGACCCGGGCCAGTGCCCATAACCAGATTTTCCCCCGGCCTGCTTGGGTTCTTATGGGCTTGGAGCCCGGCGCCGTGGACGCACGGCTCGACTTGTTGAGTTGCTCTTTTGTATTTCGCGCTATTGTATCGCTTACTTGGCCTCGTTCTTTTCAGCCTGAGCTTTCTCGTAGATCCAGTCATTTAGGCCCGCACGGTTTCTAATTTCCATTGTTAGTTTCGTCGTCATCATCATCATCACACGTATGCCTCATTACTTACCGTGCAATCTCGAGAGCGTAGAACTGCATACGGGGCACAAAGATAGTGGTGTCCTCCTCATACTCAACCTTGGGGCTATTTCGCACCATTGTTCCAAAGTTGTAATCATCGACGCGCTTCTCATACGCCATCATAAACTTTCTCCAGCGCTCCTTGCCAGCCTTGCTCTTCATCTCGTCCTCGTCAATTGTAGCGGCGGGATCGAATTCGGGGAACGCTTCCTTCAGATGCTCCATGATTTCGTCGTCGATCTTGGTCAAGCGGAGGGAAGAGCCCTTGACGCGCTGGAGGATGGACCAGTATGTGTGCAGGTGCTGGACGACCTTGACGGCGAACTGCTTCTCGATCTAGACCCGAGTTAGTCGAAAGAGTCGAATCGCGGGGTGTGTGTGTGGAGGGACGGTTTACATCTTGGTTGTTTTCGGCGTTCTCGGCGTCAAAGTTCTTGGGGACGGGGCCGCCGGACATGCTCTCGAGAGGATCCATGGTCTGTGGTTTTGCTTGGAGGGAGGGAGTGGTTTGTTGGTGATTGTGGTAGTTGGAAGTTGTCGTTGGGCAAAAACCTTGAACGTGGGGCAATGATGATTGATGGAGGGGCAGCCACAAAAAAGGAATGATATCAGCGCATAGTGCTTGCGACTGCTGGCACGGTCTTTGGCACGGTGCTTCTGGTGGGATCTGGCAACGTCCATCAACCAACACGTTTCATGGTGGTTTTTGTTTTTGGCGTTGTTGGTTATTGGTTCAATCTAGCGCTTTTGTATAACTGCGGAAGCCTTGCATAATGGAGCGACGATGGACGAAATAAACAACACATGTGTTTATGAGCCGTACACAGCAACAAATTCAAAGATGCCCTTGCTTTCACTGTGTTTGGGTATATCTACTGAAAGACCTAGTTTACATTCAGTTTTCATTCTATCGAAATATATTGATTTTTTAAGCAAAGCCTTGTTGCAAAAGATGACAGTTATAGGGATCTGTTGTTTGTCTCTAGGGTAGGGCAGGGAATGGTTCGAGTCACGGGGGAATTCCAGATCTACCCATGTCTTGATTCTACTAACAACATCACACAGCCATCACGCATCGCATAACAACATCCGCATCTTGACACTAATAAAAACGCCCTATCACCCTCGCACCCCTCGACAAGGCCAGCCTTGGGTTTCCTCTTTTGGTCGTATATGTAGATATGGTTACTATTCATAATTGTATATAACTAGGAGCTTGTAAGTATCACTGTTATCTATTAGTATCCTCAGATCTAATGATAAATTCAGACACAGCACCTACTGCTGCTGTAAATGTAGGGATAGATGGCTAATCTGGTGTATGAGGTGCGGTTTGACTGTCACCAATTCACGTGTACTGTCCCATTGCTAACTTGTCTTGTGGCAGCCCGCACGCACAAGTCTAAGAGCTCAACAGTCGTATTCCGCCGGCTTTGAAGGACTCTCCTAAGCCAACTGCAATGGAGAACTCACAGTCGGAGACACCGAATATCCATATTCATTGCAAGATGAAGGTGCGCTATCAGTTGAGAGAGAGAGGAACAGGCATGATGTTTCCAACCCAACATCTCTACGACCTTTTGCATGACTGCATGTTCTCTTGGGCTTGAGACGGTTCCACGGAAACAACCTCAGAAGAGCTGCCACAATGTCACTCGGCACGCTTCTCCCGGTATTAATAAAGAACGCTACGGTGCGGCTCATGTCAAGTTGAGCGCGTACCACCAGGTGCAGAGAGCATTCGGTAGCCAAATCGACAGGCTATCTCGGTTCAAGTCTTCCAAGTACAACCAAGCTGAAGAAACCATCCACGAATGCTCTGACTAGAAAGGAACAAGTGGCAAATGATAATAACCACGTATTCACCTTTGCCTCGAGCCAACAAACTATGATAGGTGTCTGTCGCATCTCAGCCGTTGGCAGTGGCAACACCATTCATCGGCCTCGGAGGCGTTCAGGAGCCCGACTCAAAGAACAGCTAGACAAATCTCTATCGAGTCTTTGGGAGTTTCAAAGGCTAAACGTGCGGGGTTAGCCTCGAACAATAGTAACAAGAACAATGTCAACACCCTTGACCTCGCCCTCGTCTGTGCACGACTGCGGCCTCACTCCTTAGTATTGTTCTTTGCGCACTTCAAACGCGGCAATTCATCATGTCTGGTCTTTGCCGCCCTCAAGAAATGCTTCCTACTTTCTTCTCCTTCTTGCTCAACCCAGATTGACCTGCTCGTTTCTCTCTCTTATACGCTCGCTATGGATCAGCCCGTCAAATCCTCCTGGAAGCAACTCTTCCTCTTCACGCGGAGATCTCACACCGGCGCATTGATCGCCGCGCTACTATCGGCCGCAGCTACAGCTGGCTTCAAGACCGTCTTGTCTGTGATCCTGGGGAAAGTCTTTGATGTCATCGCCGGCTTTGGAGATGGCTCCCTCAGCGGGAACGAAGCACTGGCGCAAGTGTCAAAGTGGTCCCTTGTCCTTGTCGGTCTTGGGATCGGGAACTGGTTTGCCAGTACGGCGTTTCTGGCGTGCTGGGTCATCTTTGGAGAGTTGCAGGCGAGCAGTGTGAGGAGCGATGTCTTTGCGAGTTTGCTTTCCAAGGATATGGCTTGGTTTGATGCTCAGTCCGAGGGCATTTCGAGTCTTCTCACCAGGATACAGACGTGAGTATGGCGTCTTCTCTTTTTGCTTCAGAATTGACTATCCGTAGGCAAACCAGAGAGCTCCAACTTGCCTCATCTCAAGTCCTCGGTCTTCTCATGGGCGACATCATCACCTCGATAGCCTCCCTCGGCATCGCCCTCTACTACTCGTGGAAACTCACACTTGTCCTGCTCACCACTCTTCCAATATCAGCCATCGTCCTCTCCCTCGCAACCAGGCGTCTCGAACCCGCCATCCAAGCCCAGAAGCGCGATTTAGCAGTAGCTTCAAAGTTTGCCATCGCCTCCATCACGGCCATAGATCTCGTCAAGGTCTTTAACGGATACGACCAAGAAGTCTGGCAGTACTACCCCGCCATCAAAGCCGCGGCGAGGCAGTACCTCATTCAAGCACAGTGCAATGCTCTGCAGATGGGCTATGTTGCTTTCTGGGTCGTGGCCATGTTTGTCGTTGGGTTTTGGTACGGTGTTGTGCTTGTCAACAACGATGGCCTTGGTGCGGGCAGTGTCTTGACAACCTTTTACGCTACACTTGCGGCATTCCAAGGCATAGAAGCTTTGATGCCGCAGTGGTTGGTCCTCGCAAAGGGCATGTCGGCTGGTAGCTTTCTCTCCGGCATTACTCGTAGCACGAGAAACGGAGGCTTGATCAAGCCCATGGTTGGTGCTTTGAGACCTGAGGTCTGCGTTGGTGATGTCGAGCTGAGAGATGTAAGCTGCTCGCAGTTCAAATCGATAGGTGCTGACTGCAACAATAGGTGAGCTTTGCGTATCCCTCCAACCCGACACACAAAGTACTTGAACAGTCAAACTTCTTCTTCCCCGCTGGTGAGATGACCTTTATCGTCGGCAGAAGCGGCTCGGGGAAAAGTACGTTGGGCAATCTCATGGTCGGCTTCTACGAACCCCTGACAGGACAGGTCCATATCGACAACCAGCCTCTACAGATCCTCGACAGGCAATGGGTCCGGGAGAACATCACCCTTGTCCAACAGTCCAGCATCTTATTCAACGAGAGTTTCTTTAAAAACGTAGCATTCGGTCACGCCGATCCTGACGAAGCGACACGGTCCAAGGTCCTGAGCGCTTGCGACGCAGCATTGCTCCAGTCAACACTTGCAGCACTCCCCGAGGGTCTTGATACGAATGTTGGAGCCGACGGGTATAATTTGAGCGGCGGTCAAAAGCAGAGACTGGCACTTGCTCGAGCTCGGCTTCGCGATCCGCCGGTTCTCATCCTTGATGAAGTCACTAGTGGTCTTGACCAGGTCAGCAGATCACTCATCATGGACGCAATCCGGGCGTGGCGACGCGGAAAGACTACCATCATCATCACGCATGACGTCGCGCAGATTGAGGCTGATGACTTTGTCTATGTGATGGACAATGCCGCTCTTGTGCAGGAAGGCTTCAGGAAGGATCTGGATAAGCAGGCTGGCAGCACGTTTACTGCACTTGCAGCGACCCTCGCCGTAGAAACACCAGACTCGCCGATAGACATCACCGTCACCTCGCCCGACTCGCCCTTTTCTCCAGTATTTCCGCCTCCGACCAAGGCATCCCGCCTCTCGCAGCTCTTTGTCGAAGAGCTAGAGTCTTTTAGTCCAACCCCAACAACCGCCTCGCGGCGCGTGACCTTGGGAGCAAGCACAGCGGCAGCCTTTCGCATCAGGACGGCTCAGATCTGGGATACGGAGATTTCTGCTGAGCCTGAACGGCCGAAATCTATCGCTTTCAATATCAACCACCCAATGACGGAGTTTGGCTTCGAAAAGTATCACCATCTCAGAAGTGACACCAGCTTGGACGGCATGGAGACATCAGGGACGTGGGAAACAACTGAGGAACCGGCTTTTCTCTTTGGCGGAGCAGAGCGCCCCAAGAGTATAACAAGGCTTCGACTGGCGCGGTATGATGAAAAGATCAAGACGGACACTACGGAGAGTAGAGGTGACGAGACTAAGCATCTCCCGCCGCCAATGCCTCTAGCTGGCATCTTGAAGACGGTCTGGCCAGCTCTCGGAAAACGACACCGGCTACTTCTCATCCTTGGAATACTGACCTGTTTAGTCGGAGCTGGATCTATCCCCGCATTCGCATATTGCTTTGCGCAGCTACTGGGTGCTATGTGGTCGCAAGGCGACAAATTAGCTGAGGGGAAAAGATGGGCCATCTTTCTCATCATCATCGCCGTCGTCGATGGCGTTTGCACAGGCGGCGGTCGCTATCTCCTCGAAGTCGTCGGTCAAGCTTGGGTCAACACCATCCGCGTACAAGCGCTTAAGAGGATCCTCCGACAGCCTCGGTCGTGGTTTGACCGATCTCGTAATTCCCCCGGCCGCATCAATGAATGTCTCGACCGAAACGCTGAAGAAATGCGCAATATTGTCGGCCGGTTCGTGCCCATCGTCATAACCGTCACCGTCATGATCATCACGGCCGTCGTCTGGGCACTCGCTACATCCTGGAAACTGACTTTGGTAACACTTGCGCCGCTGCCTGTCGTCATGGGCGCAGTTAAAGGCTACACCATCATCAGCGGTAGGTGGGAGGCGCACTGCAACAGGGGCGCTGAGGATGCCAGCGCTACCCTGACCGAGATCTTCCTCAACATTCGAGTCGTTCGGGCACTCACACTGGAAAAGTACATGAGTGCAAAGTATCTCGATGCGGTGGCGCATACGCTGGGGCTGGGCAGGAAGAGAGCAGGGCGTTCGAGCACGCTGTTTGGACTGTATCAGTCTGTAAACTACCCCCTCACAGCTCTCGTGTTTTACTACGGAACGGTACTCTTGGCATCGGGGGAAATCAAAGCAACAGACGTGGTGGAGGTGGTGAATCTGCTCCTCTTCAGCATGGGCACTGCGACGAGCATCCTCAGCACGATACCACAGGTCACTATGGCCCAAGCAACGGCAGCACAGCTGCTGGGGTATGCCAACATGCCTCTGACACCGTCGACCGAGACTCGAGGATATCAGAGGCCGAAGACGCCGCTTCCTGTACGACTTGATAACCTCGGCTTCTCGTACAAACCGGATCCAGAACGACCAGTGTTGCGAGGCGTATCGTTTGAAGTAAATGCCGGAGATTGCCTGGCTATCGTAGGTCGTTCTGGCTGTGGCAAGTCGACCGTCATCTCCTTGCTGCTGGGCCTCTACACCCCTTGCAAGCATAGCATCCTGAGCACAGCACCGCCACTTGGCTTCGCTGGCATCTCCCACACAGACGTCGACATCGGCCACCTCCGCTCGATGATGGCATACGTGCCCCAGACACCATTCCTCTTCCCCGCCACCGTCGCAGAAAACATCACCTACGGTCTCAGCGAGCTCTCCCCCCTGCGTCGCATCCACAACGTCATGTCGGCGGCACAAGCAGCCGGGCTTGACGACTTCATCACATCCCTCCCAGAAGGCTACAAAACACGCGTCGGCGACGGAGGACAGGCTTTATCAGGCGGTCAAGCGCAGCGTCTCAGCATCGCGCGGGCGCTGGCTCGCAAGCCAAGGCTTTTGGTGCTGGATGAGCCGACGAGTGCGTTGGATGCGGAGAGCGCAGAGATGATTCGACAGACCATGCAGAAGATTGCGGGCAAGTCAAGGAGCGGAAGGGCAAGGGCAAGGCAAATGGCGATTGTGGTGGTCACGCATAGCAAGGAGATGATGGCGATTGCGGATCGGATTGTGGTGTTGGAGGATGGTGTCAAGGTTGAGGAGGGGACGTATCATGAATTGTTGCAGACGAGGGGGGCTTTTGCGCAAGTAATTGGTGGAGGAGAATGGGACAAGGCCGTTGATAAGTAGCTATAGTTGATTTTATGTGGATTGGATATTCGAAGTAGTCCAGAATATGTGGTGTTGATGGTTTAACGTTGACGTTCCGATCTATCGATAGATCCTTGGAGGATTAGTAACCATGCTCGTTAACGGTCACGGGGTCTAGACTGTGATTGGTTTCAAGCCACTCAATTGAATATCGCCATCCCTTTCAATTCATCGCCACAGATAATTCCAATTTGTTCAATAATATATATATGTATGTATGTATACTCTAAACTTTTACTGCTACTAGATAGCTTACACTGAGGAGTTGACCAGTCTTTACGAATCTGCCGCCCTGTCGACATAGGATAACCGGGGAGGCCAAACTCTCTCACCATCTCAAAACGCTTCTCACATATCAACCTTGACATTCGATTTTATATTCATACTCATATTCATACTCATACTCGTATTTTCCAAGTCTCTTCAATGACTCAATCACCCCCAAAACGTCGAGCTCGACCCTCATCAGGTCATGAAGCTGACGATGCCGCTCTCAAGGTACACCATCTCTCTCGTCCTCACCTCCCTCACCTCCCTCACATCTCACATCTCACCACTAACACGCACCCCCAGTCCCGCCGCGAACGCAACCGCGAGGCCCAAAACATCTTCCGCCGCCGCCGCCAAGCCGCCGAAGCAGCCCAGGCCCAACGCGTGCGCCGTCTAGAGCAAGTCGTTGAAGAGATGAGCTCCGTCTTCATGTCATTCGTCGATGAGATCCTCACCACGGAGGCGGTTGTGACGACGCAGCCTAGTCTTGTGGGCAGCATAAGGACGAGCATGGAGAGGATGCTGAAGCTTGCGCGTGAGGTTGTTGGGCCTGAGGAGGACGCTGTTGCGTTGCCGAGGGAGAGTGATTCGTCTGAGAGCTGTGAGACGCCCGGGAGTTGCTTGGGGACGGTGCAGGCTTTGGCGGGTACGAGGATGGATCTGAGTTGTCAACAGGAGCCTCAGGGGTTGGATTCGTCTACTGTGCTCACCCTTCGAAGACCTCCACCAACATCAGCTTCATCGACCTTGTCTCTCGCATCAACACCACGCTTCACAGACACCTCTCCCAAGCCCTTCATCCCCCCCTTCTCCCTCCCGCCTCAAATCTTCGGCCACGGCTGGCTGGGCACAAC